>CM049411.1:23527500-23537500 GCA_026929865.2 Hyperoplus lanceolatus | reverse complement strand
GGCAACTACAACAGTAAGGTTAGGTCATATTTAAAATGCTTAAGCAAGGTGATGGGTTACTCAGGACTCTGTATCTCTATTGCCCCCAAGAACATGATTGCTGGCTCTGACACTTTCTAATGGTTTTTGTAAATACACTGTAATCCCAACCATGTGCATTCTCTCCTTGCTTGTCTCTTTTCCAGAACAGTACCATCTGAATAACGCTTACGGGCCGTTTGGACAAGGGCTCCCGCGCCCGCACAGCAACCATGGCACGGTGGGACTCAACAAATACACCTCGCTCAAAGCCGTGGGTAAGTCGTACACGCAAACTCTCACAAAGTGATGCTCATGACAAATGACACAGTAACCTTTAGTATAGTAGGCCAGGAGCTGTCAACTGATGAGGAGCTCCTGGAGAGTCTGAACCATGTCTGGCACTGTGGTGTGACTGGTTACATAACAGAAGCTGTCTCTAAATGTAATTGATTAAGCCTAAGTCTTTTAATGTAGATGTACTGTTTTAATTGTCAACAACACTGTGATTTAATTGAAACTTAGATCACGTAAAAAAAGATAGATGGAGCTTAGATTTTGCAACAATCTTTAAGCAGTCTAAGCAGGTGGCTTGGGGTCACTGCCAAGGGTAGACCTCTAAAATACATGTGTTCAATGTAACATACCCAGTGGAGCTTTTGGGGAGGAAAAAAACTATGGGGTCAAACATTTTGAATTTAACTTCTCCTAAGTTGTACCAACCTTTTTTTGTATTTTTTGTCCATGTTTAAGAATATTATGTAAGTGGATGCATTCTAAGGAAACCTTTTCCTATTTTTCAAAAAACATATCAATTCATTCTACCTTCCACCATTTATTTTAGTGTCGAAATTTTAAGTGTATAATTGATGTACAATATAGGGGAGAACGGGGTAAGTAGGCACACTTTTTACTCTAGTGAGAATTGCTTATCACTTAAACATCTTTCAATAGTCATTCCTATATTAAATTGAAGCTTAAGGTGTTGGCTTGAAATGTGTACCCCTCACTTTTTCTATCTTATTGTAATAAAGAAGAAATTAATCATCAAAGACACCCTTACACATTGTGACAACCAACCCCATAAAGGGGTCGGTTGTCAAACACTATGGGGTTGTTTGTCACAATGTAATCTTAATGGGAATAATCTTAAAAAGAAGGCAAGAAAGTAGAACTTAATTTGAAGGTTTAATTGCATTGTCAAGTTGACAAATATGCCTACATAACTTACTATAGCCTTGGTAGCTGGTCTAGTTTGGGATGCACTGGGTTGTTTTGATTTTGTTGCCCTTTTTTCTTTTGCATGCTAGCTGCCTTTTCTTGCTCTATTCTTTCCTTCTCTGGGGTGTCAGTGAGGATACAGCTTGACCATTTCTTTCGTTATTGGGTTCCTTTTCTGGCTGCAGCCTTGAGATAACATGTGACAACCAAGCCCCCAAAAAATTTGACGACCAACCCCAACTTGAATTTCTTGCTAGCATCAAGGCCAACAACCATCTGACAACTAATTAGCTTGCTAACCACAATCTAAACTGTGGTTTACCCTACACACTTTTTATGGGTAACAAGTGTTTTGTTATAAACCCATTATGTAAAAGCCTAGAAGAAAAATACTGAGGAGCTAAATGTTTTCAATTTGACATGAAAAACACAAACAGTCGTCTCACCTCAAATTCAGCAGTCTAACTCCAAGGAAGGCTATGTAGGTTACCTCTGATTCCAATTCTGGATATTTACATATCAAAATTTCACAGACAGCGCCTTCTGGTTCCGAGATATAACGATTGTGACGACCAACCCGTGTGACAAATTACCCCGTTCTCCCCTACTGCAGTTCCCTTAAGAATTCACACAATGCTTTTCCATGCTTTACTTTTTGCTGAACATTTCACAATTTAAAACTTTGATTAAAATATAAGTTTCAGGATCGTTTTGCAGCAGAACAAGTGAAGGTCAAAAAGGATGGATTCATGTTCTGTGAATCCCAATTTACTTCTGACCACTAGGTCAACTATTGATTGTGATCTGGCCTGGGATACAGCCCACAGCTGAATGGAGAGTTAACAGTATAACATATGGATACTAATCATTTCTATCAGATTATTTTCGTTATGCACAACTTTCCTTAATGTAAATACTTTCACTCTTTCTATTGTTGCATACTTTTGGTCACTATGTTCACTGTCTTTCATCATTTTCACAATTTGTGATGTAACTGCAAAGCTGCTACAGGCAGAAAGAGAAGCTATGTGTTTTTTTTATCAGGTGAATCTACAGACAGCTTCATGTCTACAAATGCCATAAACACACACACACACACACACACACACACACACACACACACACACACAGGTTGTTGTCCTTGAGTGTGGAGTGTAAAAGTGTACAGAACTGTTTCCAACCCCAGGCATCTTTTGCGGAACAAAACAACCCTCTACCAGTCAGCCAAAGGCAGAGCACAGCTTGTTTTATACCATTATTATCCATGAAAGGTTGACCAAGTGTATTATTCAAGCAGCAAACCTCTTTACACACAGTACAAACATTACATGTACATTAACATCAGTGAGGGCATGTACAGATGGGCACACCTCAGCTTCTGATATAAGGTTTCTTACTTGACAGCTGTTGTAAGTGAACTCTACCTGACTCACTCACTTTCAGAAAATAATGATTAAAACATACACAGAGGCAAGGTTACTCCTCCTGTAGCCAGGACGCTAGCGGCGATGACCTCCATTTTAAGTTTATTTAAATAATTCTCTGTGACGTCATGCTAGCCCATGACACACGCAAACACACACACACACACAAACAAACGCACACACTCCAGACTCAGGGAGAGGGAATTCATAAATATTACACATTCCCACACACACACACACACATACCTTTACCTCCATCATGTCCCCTCAGTCTCTCCCTCTGTCTGCCCTCTCGTATCCCAGCAAAAGAGAAATACAGCTGATAATTGCCTTCGGGGCCTACACCATTTTGAAATACATAAATCACCAGCTTTCTCCTCTGATCTTCTTCAACCCCCCCCCCCCCCTTCTCATGCTGACCGTCCCTCTCCCTCTTCTGATCCTCTCTATCTGTTATCTTTAGATTCATGTTAAGTCATTATTTTCTTGATTTGACATTTTCTGGACGAGAAAGTCCAAGTTATTTGTAACCATTTGTATCGGGAGTAAAATGTTACTTCTTGTTGTGCCCCTGATGGCTCACACCATTCGCTTTCTGTAGGCACTGCGTTTTTATTAAGACCATTTTTTTGTTAAGGTTATCAACTAACGCTAACTAACATTAGCCACCTCAGGCTAGTGGTCTTTCCTAGTCTGGAGTGAAGCCCCACAAAACCTGGATAAGAGTATTCAGTAGTGTTGTGAATGCCGGAAAAGGGATGTGTTGAGATTCTCCAGCCCAACAACTGCGCCTGGCTAATCATAAACTCACTACATGGGTGGGCCAATCATCATCAGTCAAAGGTCAAAATCAAACCCAATATGGAGTGGGTCATATAGCTTACAGATTCAAGTGTTCCCTTTGTGAGAGAAAGAATGTTTCATTTTACATCTTTTTAAAGTCGCATGGTCTCCCATTTAAGGTTTCGAAAAATACTTTGAGGAGCAAAACAATATGACACTGTTGACAGGATGGAGCCGGAAGGTCCTAAAATAAATGCATCTGGATTAAGTGTGTGATTCAGTCCCCAGCGTTGCTACAATGACAGCCTCTGTTTGCACATTGACAGTTTATTTGAGGCTATTTCTGAGTGTGCCTCCAAACTGAATCAGACTGTGACAATTTGAAAAGGACTCTAAACTTTAAACAAGTCTGAAGAGGCCAAGAGGCATGTGTCTGTGAAAAGTTATAAACACAGCAGCATGCCCCAGTACGTTAGAGGATATTTGATTGTAACGTTTGGCGATTATCTATAGCAGAAATATTAGCTTGATTTCCTATAACTGATGAATGCTCTATAAAATGACTTCTTCTCACACCCTGTTTCCACCCATCCCTTTCTTACAGCACACAGTGCATCTCGTAGCTACTACAAGAGCTTCCCGCTCATGGACTTCTCCCAGTACCAGCCTGTGGCCCATCCTGCCTTCCAGCCTATGCCCATGCAGCACAAAGAGAAGTCGTACATCCACCAGCATGTGTCGGGGCACCACAACCTCCACGCCCCTCTCTCCATCTCCATCCCTCCCAGCCACATGGAGCTCTCGCGGATGCCTAAGACCACCACGTACCCCGCGCTCTCCAGCTCGGCCTTCAAAGCCTGGGAGCCCACCGGCCGCCACGTCCACAGGCAGGCATCTGCGCCAGGGCAAGCCTCGTCGTCCATGCACAACTCCAACCGGAGACATGGCTACTCCACGAGGAGGCAACATAGTATAGAGAACATGCCGGATCTCTTTGGCCATCCCTACGGAGGGATGTATCAAGGAGTTGGTGGGGGGGCAGAACAAGGGTACCGTGTAAGCCTACATGGGCAACACCTACCTCAACTCCCCTACTATCACATCACCAGGCAGAAGAACTACTCCACCCACAGCACCACTGAGGTGACCGTCTGAGCTCCAGAGAATGGCCCGCTGCAATGTTAAACATACTAAGAAAGGTCTTTGGTGTTAGTTAATGCCAAAGTCTGGGACAGTTGGCCCAACAAGGGAAGGATATTAAACGGGGAGGCACTTTCAGAATTACAAAATGAAAAGGGATGTTATGACAATTGGAAATAGTGATTTGAGAGACAGACAACATAGCAGAACCACCACTTTTACATATAAGCTGCTGGTAAAGGTTATCATTGGACTCCAACCACTCTCAGGCTGCCATAGCCTCCAAAGATTCTCAACCCTTACAGTTTTGGCTCTACAGTGAGGTTTCATTGTTTAAAGGAGAACTTGCAGCAGCTCTTAGAGCAAGGAGCAAGCTTGCTTTTGTATGTGGTCAGGTTTAACATGTCGGTTTCCTGTGTGACCGGGCAGGAATGAACCGTGTGTTTTTGTTAGCAAAGTAGCTCCGGTTAAGTTTAGGTACAGTAGGTCATCACTAAATGTGGCTGCAAAATAACAACCTGACTCATGGTTGAATATGCATTAAACAACAAATTCATTTTATGCCATTCCTTGCTAACAAATAGGAAATGTTATTTAAATGTGTCTGATAACCTACAGGATCCACTTAAATGTGGAGGCACACTGAAAATATTTTGATGTTGATAGGGAACCAGTAGGAACTGCAGCAACACATCAATACATCAAATTTCATTCTAACCCATCCACTGCTTCCTCAACCTTAAAAGAATAATTTAACATTTCGTGTTAGAAGGGCTGCTGGTTAGCGGATTTTGCTACTTTTGCTACCTAGCTAATTTGACCCATTTCCAGCAATGACTGTAGGCCTTTATAAGATAAGATTTAAGATCTCCAGTCCTTATCCTAAGTTATGCTAACCGTCTGCCTGGCTCCAGCATCATATTTAGCGTAGGCCTACACATATTGTCTGAGGGTTGTAACTGCTCAACTAATTCTATGCTCAAGACAAATAAGCGTGACTTCCAACAAACTGTTCCCTGTAGCTACATTGGTGAAGTCACAAACAACATGGACCTGTAGGCTAAATTAAACAAGCTAATTCGAGCAGAAAACAAAAAACATGAAGTAAAAAAGTTAATATAGCCATACAGTAGATACTGGCGTTAGAAGTTTCTCATTATTTGCTTTTTGGGACAAACATGAGATGACAGTATTTACCCTCAAATGCTTTGCAGTGGTGTTAGGGAGGTTTGGAAGTCTCTTTTTACTCCAGTGAGAGGGCTGTTTTTCTCCCAAAACAGCATTAATTAGACTTGGAGGTAAATATATATTAAAAACTAATAATCAGAACCTCTGCTCACTGCCGTCAGTTTGTAGTATGGGGCAGTAAACATCCAACTTACATCAAGCATTAATGGCGTATGAGGGTTTTCATGGGATAACTGTCAGTCATAGTTAAATATTATCTAAGACTAATTATTCAAAAAATAAGTACAGAGGACCTTCCTGTATTGACCATATTTAACTAAAACAACTACATCCTCAATGGCAGATGAAATGTACGTCTCTGTGAAATAGCAACTATCTTACTTAACTGGATCACAGAAAAATCATTCATGAAAAACCCACCTAGGCATTACGATTTAAATTTAATTTAGAAGATTTAAGAACTGAGCTAGACAAGCTCCATGTAATAAATATCACATTACGTTTCTGTGTACTAGTAATTCATCTTCAGATAACACAGTTCAGGTCATTTCCTGGCCCTGTAGATGCCTTTCTTGTGCTGTTTTTAAAAATAATCCTCTGGTCCTTTTAGTAAAAACATCTCAATTTTTTTTGCATCTCTCCATCCCTCTACCCCCAATGCTCAGCTGTATTCTCCATGTTCTTTTCTCACACCCCTTCCGGCATCTCCCACCCTCTTTCCACAACCAAGCGCTTTGCATTCTTTGCCATCAGGCCAAGCATACATACAGGGACAGCATCCCCGAGGTCACATTAAGTCGACGGTGAGGACAATGCCACCATCATGTCGGCTCCCATCAGCCTCCATCCCCAAGCAGAGAGAGAGAGAGAGAGGGGTAGAGTGGGAGCCAGAGGCTGGGGCTCTTTAGAAACCAAGAGAAAGGGAGGAGAGAGAGAAGAGAAAAATAGAAAAGATAAAACAAACCTACACGGCTGTGTTTTCTTTCCCTGAGGGGGGGAGAGGAAGGGAAGGAGTCACCGTGGATCTAGGTCTGTGCTGTCTGGGTCATAAATGGGAGTGTATGGACGTATGCGTGGATGCCTGATGTGTGTAATTTCAAACCCCCCAGGCATCATTGCAGGGGAATGCGCTGAGGCATTTTCAGACCTGGAGCGTTACACACATTTGTTTTTTTGTCTGTGAAGCCTGGACAGCAAAGGGCACAGTGCAGAGCTGCTGCGGCTGCTGTAAACGTGCAACAGTTACTGCAGCCCATCCGCCACAATTGTTGGTGAAAGTTTATGGCAACACCCTCAGGGACTGCACAATGAAGTGAACTGTGAATGATGATTGCGCGTGTGTCCAGATATGCTTCCCTGAGGTCCTGTAATAATGAAAGAGCAGAGAGAGGGTTTAATGAAGCTAAACCTTATATTTAGTTCAAAGTGTGAAGGGCTTTTATAGAATCTGTATTGAGAGACAAGATTAGTACATGTTAAGGCAATCCAAGATGAAACAAGATAGAAAGAATATACTTTATAACATAGGGCTATTAAATGTTTGCAGACCAATCCCCTCTGCAGCTAAACTGTATCCATGCAAACAGCAGAAAACACATTGAGGCTTTGTTAAAGAAGCTCTTGTCTCTTTGTCAGTGACATCTATCTATAAAGCAAGAAACGTCTGTATGTGTGTGTGACTGTGGCTCGCATATCTCTCTGAGTTTTAGTCAGATCGGCATGAGCTTCCGGATATTGCTTGCACACAGCACGAAGGTGTGCATCCTTCATTGTGAAGTTTTTAGAAGTACGTGCGCACACTGAAGGCCACAGTGAGCACGGAGCATGAAGTAATCTACGAATAAACCCCGCCTCCCTCTGACGAGCGGGACACACACAGCAGACCGACGCACCTATTGTTACTTCCTCAACAACTCCTCACTCCTCACCTGCTCCACCTGTCCGCTTTAGTGGTAAAGACTGCACTTTATGCTATTTTCACTGTAATAATACAGCACGGGCTCGGCTGCTTCCACAAAATGTTTTATATCCGCCCAAGTCCCACACACACAGCTGACTGCTATTGACACGTTAACTGGTAATGGTAAATGGTAAATGGACTTGTATAGCGCTATATCTCTGTTTATCACAGACTCAAAGCGCTTTTACATTGTTTTTGTACACATTCACCCAGTCACACACATTCATACACCGATAGCAGCAACTACCACGCAGGGTAGGCTTAGCACTAGGGTGCTAAGCTAACTAAGCTAACTATCGGGAGCAATTCGGGGTTCAGTGTCTTGCCCAGGGACACTTCGACATGTGGCGGGGAGACGGGGGATCGAACGTCAGACCCTGCACTCCAGAGGCGAACTCCCTACCCACTACTGACACGTTAATTGACAGTAATCCAAACTCTGTCTTATCTTTCAAATATCTAACAGTAATGGCAATGGGGTTGACAATGTTGTCATGGAGTGCAGCATAGCCTCCTTTTATACACAGTGCAGCCATTTACTATATAGGCAACTGATTGTAAGTTTGAGTGCATTGTGCATTATGGATGGCAGTTTGCAGGGTACCATAATATCAGATTGTATAGGTAACACCTGTACAGCTCGATTCTTCTTGAGGCTTCAACACTTAATGAATTAATTAATCAATAGGAATGTTTAATTTTTTTAGCATCTCTAACAAACACACACACACACACACACACACACACACACATATATATATATATGCTGGTTTTGCAGATTTTACAGTCATACAAAAAGTTATTCAGGAAATATTGAGGCTGAGAAAATGGATTTCAAAGATCCTGTTATTCAAAAGACAACCGCTGAAGTCTGAGCTGAAGGCTTAACCTTCCTCAAATCATGCTGAATATTGTGGAAGCACAGCATTTCTAAACAAGCATGATCCTCAAGGCAACAACAGAGAACTTTGTTTTGACAATTCAGACCTCTATAAATGACACTTTATTAGCAGTAGAGGAAGTAGATACTGAACTAGATCGATGAGCTGCTGCAGTCAAACTACTATAGGCTTACTACTGTACTATACAAGTGGATTTCTTTTTGAAAGTTATCAAAAACTCAATTGAGACAATTCCAATACAAGCTTGTTTAATAGCATGGAAAAATGATATCCATACTGACACAAAACCATGACTTTGCACTAACATGTGTTTCTAAATCCCAGTAATAGAACGGCTTACCAAAAGCAACAAAATCAATATTTTAAACTTTTCAAACCAAGTGAAGTGCAATCACACCCAAACGTATCATACCTAACTTCTTCTCCAGAACAAAGGACACTCCACATTTGTCCCAAAGGGTTTCATTAAAGACAGATCTCCATTAGTGATGTTTGAGCCCCTTCCTCAAACACTAGCACACACAAACAAGATTTTAAGTTCAAAGTATGTAGACAATGGAGCGTAAACAAATAGCATTAGGAGCATTGTGACTGATGCTGAGGTCAACAAACGCATTTTGTCTCTCTTTCACCGAAAACACCTTTTCTCCTTCTTTGGTATGCTCATAACTTTACACAAAGGCTCACCAGGTCTGCAAATTTCTCAGCAAACGACCGTGAGCAGGCGTCATTTCCTCCCCATGCTTGATGCCATGGAGAAAAACCTTGAGATCTTCTGTTTGAAAAAGACAATATCTGTTTTCATAAGCAATAGAAGTTTAGTTATTTTTCGTGAACAAGTGCTTCCAATGTCCTTCTTGGTATGAAATAATGTATTTTCTCTAAAACAACGGTACCCCTCTTGTTGTGCCATAAATGGCATAAACTGTTTTTCATCTATTTATGCTAAATGTTTGACACCTTGTGTACATCATGGTTTCATCTTTTTGAACACGTTACTTCTTTTTAAAAGGTTTTACATGGTGGAAACCTGCATTGGAAGTAATGTGCTCGGCTTCATTTATGGACATTATGTAAATATGTTTATTTTATGGAATTTCCTATATATTTTGTTTGAATAAGGGCTGTATGAACTGAGTCGTTTTAAATTCTAAGAGTATTTATTATGATTGTTGTTGATGTCAGATTTAAACATATTTTGTTATTTCATGTTAATGATTTGAGTAACATTAGACATTATCTATAAAGAGAATTATATTAGCTGAGTTGTGCAATTTTCTAATGTGCAATAGAGGAGGAAGAGGAGGAGGAAGAAGGCCTACTGGACTGTATGTCATATTGCTCCAGTGGGTTTCAAGAGCAGT
>CM049411.1:23477500-23525000 GCA_026929865.2 Hyperoplus lanceolatus | reverse complement strand
CTCTCCAAACAAGCCCCGCCTGCTTTGCGGCGATTGGTCCGTATTTTGTATTGACAGCCGAGTGTCCAATAGACGACGAGTCGTTCAGTACGGGATGTCAACGTGCTCGTTCACGTACCTGAACGCGCCAGCCATTGAAACTAGCCTGGACTTGTGGACGGAAATTTGTCCGAGTACAGCAAGTGAGTGTCTGCTCCTACTCCAGCGTAATATTTCGGAAGGTTATTGTTTGAGAATATGTTTAGTCCGTATCGTTTGTGTGCATTGTCAGAAAATTGCATTTGTTTCCGAAGCGACCCCAAAGTGCTGTTGAAACGAACAGTGGCTATTTGCAAGCTAAGCTAACTCGCTAACGCCAACGTTGTTATAGTTGAGACCTCAGTTAACGTGAATTAAACAGTAAAATCATAGTAATTACATTATTAATTGCTGTGAATGGCTTGTTTTAGCACACAAATTGTTGTCTGCTTTAATGTAGCACCACACTTCTTTGCACACACACACGCACACACATCACATAACTCGGGCAGCGAGTGACATATCTTCTGAAAGTTTTGAATTTTACGTTCCTGACAAAATGAAAAATTCTGCTATATGACATTGTTTTAAATTCAGTCTACCTAATGCAAAGGTAATTCAATGTTTGTGTCCTGTTTTGACAGCGTCAAATGGCAGAGTGGAACGCCTTTTACCACAATGAGGACGAGGATGAAGAGCAGGAGGAGGGGGAGCAATCTGGGGGTGAGCTGAAAGCCTCCTTATTACTCAATGATACAATATTGTTAGCTTCCACTAATTACTCTGATTTGGTCGTTTGTCCTCTTTTGCCACATATCATTTTTCACTTCACATTCCACCAATAAGGGAATTGTATATCTATATGCCAACTTCTATTTGATCATCAAACTTCATAATGCCATGCAATATAGCATTATGAACTACAGTTATTAACTTTGTGTATGTTTTCAGCATTTGATAGCTAAAAGGACAACGTTGTCCGAATCCTTTAAGCTACACAACTAAAAATCAGGCTCTCTGTTTGTTTGTTTGTTTGTTTGTTTGTTTGTTTGTTAGGAGATTACAAGATCACAGGGAGAGACAGTTTGGTCTTCTTGGTGGACGCCTCCAAGGAAATGTTCATCAAAGGAGAAGACGGAGAGCCCTCCAACTTTGACATGACCATGCAGGTAAGATGGCGGCTTGAATGAGAAAACAGATAACCTCCTATTCTACTGCATATCAGTGTAATACAGAATATCGTGCAAAAGTTAATTTATTTCAGTAATTCAACTTTAAAGGTGAAAATAATATCTTATACAGACTCATTACATGCAAAGTGAGTTATGTGAAGCCTTTATTTGTTATAATTGTGATTATTATGGCTTACAGTTTATAAAAACCCCAAATTCAAAATCTCAGAAAATTAGAATATTACATCAAATCATTAAAAAAAAGGTTTTTAAATACAGAAATGTCGGCCCTCTAGAAAGTATAATCATGCATATGTACTAAGTACTTGGTTTGGGCCCCTTTTGCATGAATTCTTGCCTCAATGCGGTTTGGCATGGATGCTATCAGTCTGTGGCACTGCTGTGGTGTTTTGGAAGCCCAGGTTGCTTTGATAGTGGCCTTCAGCTCCTCTGTATTGGTGGGTCTGGTCTGTATCATCTTCCTCTTGACAATAGTCCATGGTTTCTCTATGGAGTTCAGGTCAGGAGAGTTGTCTGGCCATTCATGCACAGTAATACCATGGTCAGTTACCAGTGGCTTATGGTACTGTGGGCAGGTGCCAAGTCTAGCTGGAAATGGAAATTGTCATCACCATAAAGCTTGTCAACAGACAGAAGCATGAAGTGCTCTAAAATCTTCTGCTAGATGGCTGTGGTGACTTTGGACTTGATAACACAGTGGACCAACAGCAGCAGATGACATGATACCTCAAATCATCATATGCATGATTATACTTTCTAGAGGGCCGACATTTCTGTATTTAAAATCCTTTTTTTATTGGTTTTATGTAATATTCTAATTTTCTGAGATTTTGAATTTGCCATAATAATCACAATTATAACAAATAAAGGCTTGAAATATCTCACTTTGAATGTAATGAGTCTATATAATATATTAGTTTCACCATTTAGGTTGAATGACTGAAATAAATGAACTTTTGCACGATATTCTAATTTTTCGAGTTTCACCTGTAGATATACCTCATCATCAGTCGTTCTGTTCTCTGATATGCCCATATGATGATATAATGTCTTAAGTGTCTGCGTTCTGTCCTCGTAGGTGGTGCGCAGTGTGTACACCAGTAAGATCATCAGTAGTTACAGGGACCTGATGGCTTTGGTTTTCTACGGCACAGAGCAGAGCAAAAACCCCAGGAACTCATTCAAGCACGTCTATGTGTACCACAACCTCGATGAACCGGGTGAGAAGGTCCACTGTTCAAACCCACACGTCATCACACTTGTTCTCGTGCACAGCTTTCATGCCTCAAATGTATTCGGATGAACTTAGAACCTGAATCAGCTCCGAGGGGAGCACTCTTGGTGTAGTGGGTTATAGCTCCAAATACCAAGAAGCGCCCAAGAAATGTTTCAGTTGAAGGTTAACCTGATGTAGATGCGCAGACAGTATTGAAATTATTTAGAATTCCTCATGGGGACAACGGAATTTACGCACTATAGCTTTACGACACCTGAAAATGCCAATGCAATGTTACAAATGGTTTTAGTGATTAAACGTAGATACTATATATATATATATACACACACACACACACACACACACTTATCAATGCATGTCTAGAAAAATATAGGCTGGTGTAAGGAAGTCCTCGTATTCGGCTACTTTGAATGGGACTAATTTGCAGCGGGTAAATGAATCCCTGCGATTACTTTTTTCCACAGGGGCAAAGCGAGTGCAGGAAGTGGACGCTCTTCGAGGGGGGAAAGGGGCCAAGCTAGCAGCAGAGACCATGGGCAGCGGGGAGACGTCGTTAGGCGATGCCCTGTGGTGCTGTGCCAACCTCTACAGTGACATCAAGCTCCGCCTCTCACACAAGAGGCTCATGGTCTTCACCTGCAGGGATCAGCCACACGGGGGAGACAGCGCCAAGGACCGACAGGCTCGCACCAAGGCCAGTGACCTCAAAGAGACCGGTATGTCCAGAGGAAAGGCTGCTCTGCTTTCATGGAAACTTTTCATACTGTTATGGAGTTAAAGGTGGAGTCAGCGATTCTGGAGAACACTTGTTGACAAAATCAGCAAATACCTCCTCTCGATCCGCTGCCTGTCTGTACTGTGTGTTCGCTGAAAAATATATTCTGGTGTTAATGCACAGCCTAAGCTCTGTAAACTGTATGTAAACAAAGGGTACGTAAACAAAGGTGCCCACCGTAGCTAGCAACATGCCCGTTTACAGAGCCTAGGCTGTATATTAACACTGGACTTTTCGGACACAAAGTACAGACAGGCAGCGGATCGTGAGGAGATGTTCACTGATATTGACAAAGTGATTTTTCACACCATAATTTCACTTCATTCTTCCGAAATTCTTCATTCTTCTGTTTTGCAGCCTTATTTTTTAACAAGAGAAGAGAAATTTGAGGTTCCCTACTCAAGCTGCTGCCCCCGCGACCTAACTCCGGATAAGTGTGTGAAGATGATGATGATGATGATTTTTTAACACTGTGACAATGCCTTGACTCTTAGGTGTCGTCATTGATTTGATGCATCTGATGAAACCAGGCGGCTTCGACGTCTCGACCTTCTTCCGTGACATTGTGAGTCCCCCGGAGGATGAGAGCCAGCTGGGGCTACAGCTGGAGCCTTGTGACAAACTGGAGGACCTTCAGAAGAGAGTGAGGGCCAAGGAGCAGAAGAAGAGAGCCTTGGCCAGGTTAGACTTAAGTGACACGGCTCCATTTCCATACAGATAAAAAGAGATTTCTGCTAATGAGTCTGTATTGCTATGCGTTTTGCTGTCTTCTTCCTTGTTCTACCTACATATTTGTGTCTTTTTCAATCACTCCTCTCCTGTCATTCCTCCTCTGCCATTTTTTTTTAGGGTGAATTTGTGTCTTGGTGAAGGCGTAAACGTTGCTGTGGGAATTTATGCAACTGCGGTCACAGCTCGGAAACCGGGTGCCATCAAACTCTACCGGGAAAGCAACGAGCCGGTCCGCAGCAAAACCCGCACCTTCCACACCCAGACTGGCAGCCTGCTACTGCCCAGTGAGATCAAGAAATCCCAGGTAGACTTAGTATATGCCAATTCTGAAAGTGTGTTTTTGAAATATGAAGTGTTCTATCCTTGATTTTATTTTGTGCTTTAGGATGTCTCCCTTGTTTGTCCGTGTGTGTCTTTTCGTAGGTGTATGCTAAGAGACAGATCGTGATGGAAAAGGACGAGGTGGACGCCATCAAGAAGTTTGAAGATCCTGGACTGAATCTGATCGGGTTCAAGCCCATGGAGAAGCTCAAACTTCACCACCACATCCGACCTGCTACCTTCCTCTATCCTGAGGAGGACCAGGTCAAAGGTAGCAGCACTGTTTTTTCTGTGTCTTTCTACGGATATCTCCAAATAGGTTTTGAGTTTCGGTTGAACATTAAACATACACTCACCGGCCACTGTATTAGGTACACCTGTTCAATTGCTTATAAAAACAAAAAGCTAATCTTCCAATCACATGGCCGCAACTCAACGCATTTACAAATTGAACCGCTGTACCTTAAAGAGGACCTATTATACTACTTTTCTGGTCTTAATTTCTTGTTTTACACTGCTATAGAGCAACCTGACACGAATCACATCACAAAAAACTATGTAGATTTTCGGGAAGCTCTTTCTCTTATTTTGGCGATCCAGCACGTCCTGTCAACACTTGAGTGTGTGTGCTTCGGCCATCTCCGCTCCCTCCGCCTGTGCTTCGGCCATCTCCGCTCCCCTCCCCCCCCCTCCTGCAAACCCCACTCCGTTGTGATTGGTTACCTTCCTTCCGGAACACTTTCAGTGGCGGGAAGCGCGAGCATGGACCTATAAGGGCGCGAGGCAGACGCGAACAGGGAAGTGACAGCGTTACTATACATGGAAACATCCGCGTGGTGACGACACCAAGTTACATGAGACGTCACGAAGTTAAAAAGCCTCAAACCGCTTTGAACACGTGACTTCTCGACTGGCTAGAATAGTGTCTAGTGCTCTGCACAGACACCCCAGACGGTCAGTAGGGAATACGTCGAAATGCATGTAAGTCATTATTTGATAATTTAGTATGGTTAAGCATGACTATAAATCATCATAACAACGTTTATAGGTCATAAAAGTCAAAAAGCATCATAGGTCTTCTTTAAAAAGTGGCCAGTGAGTGTATATTTCTGAATTTTTAGTGTATATCTTTTTCTTCTATCTTTGAATGTGAATTGCGAATTGCGGCTGTTGTGCCTTTTTAATACTAAGCAGTTTATTGGAGAGTGTCATCACAAGTGTCTTACTGCACCATGTCCAGTCTGTCTAAAGCTCTTATGGCTCTTCTGGTTTAACTGAGCTGTAATGTATCCTATGTCTTCCTCCCTAGGCAGCGCATGTCTGTTCTCAGCCTTGATGACAAAGTGCAGTGAGAGGAACGTGTTTGCTCTGTGCCGCTGCGTCAGTCGCAGGAACTACCCGCCTCGATTTGTAGCCCTGGTGCCACAGAGAGAAGAGGTGGACGATGGGAAAGTACAGATCACGCCACCAGGTGACACACAACTGGGCTGGGCTCTGGGAGTTGAACTGGTTGTAAATACTCCAAAGGCTGACGTGCTTTAGCTCATTTTTCCATGTCTGCCGCTGTATTTGGCTTTTGAAATAAATTAGATGAACAGTAAAATCTCCTGAAGTTTGATGGAAACTTGATATCTCTCTTGTTGGCTGTGTCAGGTTTCAACGTCATCTACTTGCCGTACGCTGATGACTTGCGGACCCTGGATCCGCCCCAGGCCCCATCGGCCTCACAAACACAGGTGGACAAGATGAAGGAGATCGTCTCTAAGCTTCGCTTCAAATACAGGTAGCAGAACATGTTTAGTTCTTTGCACAGATCATAGTTTAGAAAGGCCTTAACTTAATGGCTATTAATACGTGAGATTTAAATAGCTCTTTTCTGGGCACCCAAAGTCACTTTTCATACAAAAATAAAATAAAAACCTTATTAAAGAGGACCTATTATGCTACTTTTCTGGTCTTAATTTCTTGTTTTACACTGCTATAGAGCAACCTGACACGAATCACATCACAAAAAACTATGTAGATTTTCGGGAAGCTCTTTCTTATTTTGGCGATCCAGCACATCCTGTCAACACTTGAGTGTGTGTGCTTCGGCTCCCTCCGCCTGTGCTTCGGCCATCTCCGCTCCCCTCCCCCCCCCTCCTGCAAACCCCACTCCGTTGTGATTGGTTACCTTCCTTCCGGAACACTTTCAGTGGCGGGAAGCGCGAGCATGGACCTATAAGGGCGCGAGGCAGACGCGAACAGGGAAGTGACAGCCTTACCATACATGGAAACATCCGCGTGGAGACGTCACAAAGTTTTATGCGACGTCACAAATTATGAAAGGGTAGACCGCTCTGAAGACGTGACTTCTCGACTGGCTAGAATAGTGTTTAGTGCTCTGCACAGACACCCCAGACGGTCAGCAGGGAATATGTCGAAATGCATGTAAGTCATTATTTGATAATTTAGTATGGTTAAGCATGACTATGAATCATCATAACAACGTTTATAGGTCATAAAAGTCAAAAAGCATCATAGGTCCTCTTTAAGGCTTAGGTGTTAAAATAGTAAAAAGAAGAATTAAAAAAAGAAAAGAAAAAAACGGTTTTGTGGAATAAGGTAGGGTGCTTACAACATGACCACTTTTTGCTTCATCAATTTATGGGAATGATTTTTCAGTGACAAAACAACATAAGCAAGTGTGGTTTCTACTCATAACAAGTTTATTCAATTGGTTTCTTTGTGTAACATGTTTGTATTCTTGGTAATGTAACGCAGGAGTGATGCTTTTGAGAATCCAGTCATCCAGCAGCATTACAAGAACCTGGAGGCCTTGGCTCTGGATATGATGGCTCCAGAGAACACAGAGGACCTCATCAGTAAGATTCAGACCATCAAAACAAATCATTCAGAAATCCTCCCTGTACTGAAACCAGCAGTTCTAGCATCTACTCATTCTTTCTGTCCACCTCTCTTTTTTTCTTCTTTATCTCAGTGCCAAAGGTTGAGCAGATTGACAACCGCCTGGGTCCTTTGGTTCAGGACTTTAAAGATCTGGTCTATCCTGCTCACTACAACCCCGATAGCAAACCAGCTGCCAAACGCAAAACAGGTCAGAGCTGGAGTCCTAACAGAAAATAAGCTACATTGTCTTTAGCCTGTTGGTCCCATGAGTATAAATTGTGTAGTATTGATGACTCGCTGGCTGCTGTGGTCATGTTGTGCTAGGGTACAATAAAAATGTGATTATTCCTTTTTAAATTAAATGTTTTTCTCCATGACTGGACTTCCAGCCGACACCGGAGGAGGAGCTGAGAAGAAGCCCAAAGTGGAGGTGCCAGAAGACCAGCTGAGGGCCCACTTGCAGAACGGCACCTTGAATAAGCTGACAGTGCCCGTGTTGAAGGAGGCCTGCAAGCAGTTTGGGGTTCGCACCACTGGGACCAAGAAGCAGGAGCTGATAGATGCTCTGATTGACAAGCTGGCTTCATGAGGAGCTGAATATACAACCCACTGCTTACTCCTACTGATCAGTGTGTCCGTACCATACTTGATTCCATAGTGTAGACATGTCTTCAGCTACGTCGCACAAACCAAGTTCTGCTAAATTTTATGGACAATTTACTAGATCTGACTTGTCTGGAACGCACCATTAGAAATGAGGGACAATCTGGGACACAGCGTCCAATGTTCAATTAAAAAAAAGTTCCCTGTTATGCATGAAACGATTCAAACCTGTTGCTTTAGCCTTTTCTATGTAAGGTAGCATGGTTTGTTGCAGCTGTCCCCCACAATAAATGAGTAATGTTTGGATGTAAAAAAAAATTTTTTTTTTTTCTTTGGTCAAGAACTCAAACTGGTTGACATGAGTTACAACAACGTCATCAATAAAAAAAGTTTCCTATGCATTGTAATAAAAAAAAACTGCAACTAGTGTGACACTTGTTGGTAATCTTGCAATTGCATTAATAAAACACAACCCTTTACAGCCCTGCATTGAGTTTGTTTTATTTTAATAACTGAATGAGTCAAGTGTACCATACATTTGAAGCAGCATTTCCAGTTCTTCTTGTAGCAAGAGTGAAGGTGTGTCAGTCTAAAATGGGACCGCAGCAGCATTATCAGCATACCTGGACCTTCTCTCTGCATTTTTATATTGTTTAGCACACTGAAGTAAGAATCATACTGGGGGCAGGTCTGAACAGGCCACCGTGTTTGCACTTAAGCAGGAAGAAGGAATCGCATGAAACTTTGACCTCGTGAGTTGTGACAGCTCTGTGATCAACTCAAAATAGATGTCATTCTTGCTGGAGGATTAGCTGACTACAAACACACCAGGTAACATAATTTTAACTGCTTTAAATTGTAAGCCTATGTGCTACGTTTTCCAATGTCGGTTTTCTCTTTAAGATTACCCTTTCTTTGAAACTTAGCAACATGTCAACATACAGCGGACTGTTAAGACTGCATTGTCCGAATTATTTGACAAATTTTGAAAATGATAGGCCATATCTAGACACCTTTGCTGTAGCCTATTAACACCTTTACTCATCACTTAAATCATTGTTTAATTTATAATTGTATGGCAAATCACACCAACGTCGCAACACGTTTGTAAACCCGGCTGTGATGTTGATCTTTCAGGGCTTTTATATTGGAAGTTGTGAGAAGAAGTGTTGTCTCATATTGTCGCTACCTTGACGCTGGCTGGAGGTCTGTCAACTGCTGAGAAATGGACTGCGAGTGTCCATGTGAAAATGACAACTCCGACGGTGCTTTTCCAGGTAAGATGGATTTTTGTATATTTATATAAAGTCATAAAACAAAACTAAAATGTCCGCACTACCTCGTAGAGAACACAGGGTATTTGTTTGTAGCCTGTGTATTTCCATTATAACATGTAGGTGAGTACAATTTCAATGGGGACTCAGTACAATGAGTGAATTCATTCCTCATTGAATGGTCTTTTTAAAATCTAATATTGTATCATGCGTAACGTCTTGTGATCGAGTGAGTCTATAAAGTTGGCAGTAAAAACGTTTTGGATTATGGGTTAGTTTTTCAAAATAAAATGAAACCATCAAGCACTTTTGACCAGTCCAGTTCTCACCATTGTGTCAAATTCACAAATTATGAAAAGCTATAATAACCTAGGCTACTCAAATATGTTTTAACAATTTTTATTAAACACAACCATTTTCTATGTCATTAGAACATCCCTAGAATGAAAATATTATGTCAGCCTTTACATATAAAGATAAGAATGAAACGGTTTACACTGAATGTAAACCTTGGTATGCCTTCAGGCCTACACTCTCACATACAAAGCAAAGCCCAGCATTGAACAATAGGGGTTTCCCCGGGTTTAGAGTATTACACATTTGGGTGAAAGGTAAACCCCATGATAAGTTGTGTACAGCATTGCAATACTAATGTCATGCTTTCCTCCCTCCCTTCTCTGTCTAGGATGGTGGCAGAACACCAACAATGTCCAGATGGGACTCTTTACCGTGGTGGGGTATCTTCTCTACAGATTCTCACAAAGTCAGTCACTCACCGACACACACACACTGCTCATATTAATCATTCATACCATTACAGTGATTTGGAAAAACATAGAGTAACCCTGAAATAAAAGGGATCATCTGACTTCTCCTCATCAATAGAGAGGCGATAGAAAGATCCTTTTTAAAACAGATCTAAGATGCTTGATGTAATCAGAAATGTCTGGTGAAAGGGGACACCCCTGATGGTAATATCAGCTGGGAATGATGAATCCCAATTTCCCCCTATAACCTCCCTCCATGTTTACAGACAAAGACCAAAACCAACAAGAAGTGCCTGTGTGACCAGGTTCCTCTGTTCCATAGAACTCCATTGTTGTCCAAAAATGATTAAAAAAAAATTAAACTATGACAATGAAGATGGATGGGCTCTGTAGTTTACACAGAGTTAATCCTACACACTTCTTAATTAGTGCATCGGATGTGTATTAATCCGCTGCTGAAAATAGTTTACCAGCAAATGCATTTGCTGAGAACTACAATAACCAGCTGTTTCAGCAAATAACCGATCCTTCTTTTAAAACTCAAACTATGTAGGGGAAAACGGGGGAATCTGAGGCATGGGTAATGTGAGCCACCCCCTGTATCTAGGCAACGGAAAACATTTTTGGTCATGTGAGATGTATGTTTTCAAGCCCCTCTAATTTCCCCATGGCCCTGAAAGAGAGGACCTCATGGTGCTGTGGTAAGCATGTTTTTTTCACCAAAATAGGTATTTTGTATGTAAAAGTAAATTTTCTTGCTGTCAACTTAATCAACTGTTGTGCCAAAGCAAATGTATTCACGTAGAAAAACTTATATCATACGTGTTGATGAACTACCAACATATAAAAACCATGTGATGATATTAGCTAAAGATTAGCCTGAAATGCTAAGAGAGGTAGTTTTATCTCAAATTGTGGTGGTGGGGGAAAGTGAGCCAAATGCTGTGGAGGAAAGTGAGACACTGTCTCACTTTCCCCCACCATGAGGCACAAGTTAAGTTTAGTCTTAAACATATTTTAATGTAATATTACATAACATATGTTTTATTTTAATGTCATACACATGGTAGAAAAGCCATCATGCCAAGGAAATACACCAGGAAGACGACCTGGGGCAACCACACGGAAAGAGCGCTGTGTTTTACCTGCAGCACTCCCAGTTCTGATCTGATGGCCAATTCGTGATGAGAACATCTTTCCCTGTAACCTTCAGGGCTGTATGACAGGCTGATGTTATAATCCAGTTGGGTCTTCTCCTGTGTTCGGAGTCCCAGGCTGTTCTCGCTGGTTCTGATTTTCCTATGCTTTGACCCCCAGACACAAGCTGGCTCTAAGGGTCCTGTGTTCTGACCCCCAGACTGTGTTCTAATCTAACTGGCTTTCATTTGAATCTTATTAAAACCTTTTAAATTATAATATGTTGTATTTGATTTTGTTCAGAGTTACTTTCAAGTGTTTAGAAAATTTGCTTTGCTTAATTGACCAAACCCCATCATTCTTTTACTAGTCCGACATTATTTCTGGAATGTGTGGCTAGCTTTCAGGATTCTAACTGTTACAATATGTGTTGTTATGGCAGTTTCAGAGTGGAAAAAGTAAGTGGATCAGTTTACCCCCTTGATTTTTCTGGTCTGTCTCAGTTTACCCCAAAGCTGGGGTAAAGTGAGCCACATGACAACTTTTTTTTAAACATTCATATTTTCACTGCCCTTTGTCTTGAAAAAATTCTGCTAATGCCCATTTCTAGGAAACATCCTGAATTAATGGGAAATGTGTACATTTTTTTTATATATATATGATGTATTCACTAGGTATGAATTGGCTTGGGGCCGAGTGCCACAGAGTTGATAAGAGAGTGAAAAGGAATGATTAATTATTCATTTATTATGAAAGGTCTAATTAGAGCTACTTCTATTAGCTATTTTGTCTTCTATGGTAGGGCTTATTTATGTCTTCACATTTACAGTACTCAACTGGTTCGATTTAGGGTATTTTTCTATACCAAACCAACAAAGCATGCTGTAATGCTAACAGTGCATTGCTTTGTGCTGTGTTTTACCTGCAGCACTCCCAGTTCTGATCCGATGGCCAATTCGTCTGTTCTGCTCTCTAACTGGTGAGTTGAGCTTAGCAATTTATCAGGCTTTTTAGTGATCCTCGTCCAACAGTCTAGTTTTAGAAAACAAAACTGAAATGACACTAATGATGTAACAGGACTGTCGTGTTTTTATGAAATAAGATCACCGCAACAATAGATGTGTCTTTGTGCCTCAGGTCTGACAGCTCTTTGGGGCTGGGTGGGCCACCTCGTAGGAACCCTGAAAGGTACAACATTTACAGCCCTAGTTTCTCATCTGTAGCAATGAAACAATAATGTGGCACGTCACCTACAACTGTGTCCTTTGATCATTTTTCTGTCTTGTGTCTCAGGAATCCAGAGCCTGTGTAAATGGCTGTCTCGAGTTTGGCGGTTTATCAAAGGTGAGTGCTGCCCTCATGCACATACCGTTGCGTGTTGTTCACTCGTCATTGTGTGCTTGAAATTGACTTTTTTAAGTGAATAGGAATAGGAGTTAAGGTAAAAAGGTGAAGTTTACCATTTTAGTATGGACCACAGGTAAGTAAAACGGAAATACAGCAGACACATGACAGCCTTTTAGTATCTCAAGGGGCTAGGGCTGTTTCAGTGATGAAACTACATAATAATTACAGGCCTATTAACAGCTGATTAATCAAATTTATACAATCTGCTCCTCTCTGTCAGGATGTTCCTCCAAGTTAAAGTGGCTCGGTGCTGCAATCACAGGTCAGTTCAACCTTATCTTCCTTTGATACATTCTTTTAAGTTTATTTTTCTTTTTCTCTTTTTTGTTTGTTATGTTCTAGAGAAGATATTTAAAACAGAACATCCACTCTGTCTGGCCCAGTTGGGGTTTGGGCTGAGAATCACTACTTTCCTTATTTTATTTTGTATCTAATAAAAACCTTGTCACCTCTTCAGGGTCATCTGATGTAGATCCCACCGGCAGCAGGCCCAGCCAACCAGGCCTGAGGCTGATCCTCCTGGGGCCCGCCGGTGGAGGACGGACCTCCCTGGCAAATCATTTGTTGGGAAACAATGACACACACACACAGGCCAACGTACACACTGGTCCCCTAATGGAGAGCACCCTGACAAAAGCAGTGATAGATGGGAGAGAAGTTACACTGATCGACACCCCAGATCTTTTGGGGTCTTCCATGGAGAAAAGTGCTAAAGCCAGGGAAGCTCTCAGGAGCCTTCAGCTGGCCAGTCCTGGACCCCACGCCCTCCTGCTGGTGATCAGAGCTCCAGGATCCAGCATGGGAATGGACCAGGATGCAGCCCAGGCCATCCGAGCCACTCTGGAACTGTTTGGAGACGGGGCCTTGCAGCACATCCTCCCAGTGCTGACCCATGCAGACCGTATGGGGGGAAGGCACACTGTGGATCAGCTGCTGGATGTGGACGTTGGAGGTCTGAAGAGGGCTCTGGTTCTATGCGAGCAGAGGCCTGAGCTGGTGGACAACAGGCCAGACTGCCCCCCGGAGGAGCAGAGTGTGAAGTGCAGGCAGCTGCTGGGACGAGTGTTTGAGATGGAGACACTGAGGGGGCATCTGGTCCATGAGCTGCAGAGGAGGGAGGAGCGCCGCAGGGAGGAGCTGCTGGATGACATGGCCTGTGAACTATCTACAAAACTGGGACACATGTAAATAAGAGAGAGAGAGTGTGTGTGTGTGTGTGTGTGTGTGTGTGTGTGTGTGTGTGTGTGTGTGTGTGTGTGTGTGTGTGTGTGTGTGTGTGTGTGTGTGTGCGTGCGTGCGTGCGTGCGTGCGTGCGTGCGTGCGTGCGTGCGTGCGTGCGTGCGTGCGTGCGTGCGTGCGTGCGTGCGTGTTATGCGTTTACGGTATGCATTTGTATCAAAGAGTTTTTTGAGGGCAGCAACAAAATAATGATGCAGTATTCGTTCAAGTGTTAGATGTGCCATTTTGAGTTTAACTGCAAGGGTGACTCTTTGCCAAAATATCTCTTTGAGGTATTTCTGTGACTTCGCTGGTGTACCACTGTCTGTCTAGATTAATTTACTGCCACTGGTTGCTTTTTGGTTTTCAACATGTAACAGATGCTTTTGGTTAGATATTATGCTACAACACCACATTATTGCAAAGGCCTGTGCCCTCTGTTGTCTTACTCTGCTCCAGTGCTTAGCCCTCCTGTACCTTCACAATTCACAAATTGATTGGAAAAATGATCTGAAGTTGTATTGTGACTAGGGTTCAGCAGTACTGCTCTGTGTACTCCCAAAAAAACAGCATTTAGACCAAACAATTACAATTGACTTAACTATGAACAAGTTCAGGGTTAATTGCAGGTTGTAACTGTATTTATGTAGCTGTGATTAGAGAGAACATTTATATGGTTTGCTCTTCTTTGGGAAATGTATCAACTCTGTTTCGTCATTCCCTTCAGTGTTTTGCAGTCAAACAGATGTCTTGCATAAGTGTTCCGGAATCCAGTATTTACCTTTTTCGCTCCCAAGTTTTTCCATTTGACTTTTGGGTAAATTGTTACTGTTGTGTTGAGTAAACTACTTCTGAGGAACTGAGATTAAAACAGGATATCATTTGTTAATATTTGGCTCAACTAAGCTGAAAAAATAAGCTTGACCTTCCTGTTTTAGCTAGGTTATTGCATTCGAAAACCAATTTAAAAAAAGATCAATTCTCCGTGGCTGAACATATGGTGTTGCCAGAATCCCACAACTGTGGGAAATAGATTCATTTTCAAATGTATATTTATGGGATTTAACGGGGCTGACTGGTGGTATTTGAAACCATAATGGGGCCACAGTTGACTTGAATGAATGTGCCAAATTGGACAGTTTGAGTTTGAGTTTTTCTGCCTGCACGACATTCTCAGGAGGTTGTAAAGCAAAAAAATAGTTCAAAATAAAGTGAATAATATTCGTCAGATGGTCTGAAAAAAACAAATTAAGTTGTCTGTTAAATGTGTTTTGTTTGTTTGTTTAATCATAACAAGTGGTTTAGTATATGGCTGTGTTTCTGTGCCCCCTAGTGATCAAAAATCATTAAATGCAGCTTTAAAGTCACGGTCCTGGCAAATGTTACGACACCTGTAGTTAATGGTGATAATTGCAAGAGTCCAGATTTTGAGCTACTGTCAAAATGTCAAAAGATTCAACCCATGGGTATGGTTGACCGCGTAACCAAGGAAACTATAGGCTGAGGCAATTCTGTGTCACATTGTTTCAACTAAAGAGACTAAAGAAGACCATAGACAATGCCATCACTATCTAAAGTAAACCAGGGTAGCAGCTTTTGGGTTCCACAAAACACCCAGCACATGAATCCATTGTTTCCTGTGGATACCCTTGTGCATAGTACGCTATGCAATTTAAATTCTTGAGGAAAAATTCAGTCTCTGTCAGTCACAGTGAAGAAAAAACAACTGATATGTATATACAATAAAATAATATATATAATTACGTTGAATGATAGGCTATTAACAAAAAATGGTGTTTGATATAGGCCTAATGAAAATCTCAAATAGGCTAATAATTAATAATTAGCCTAGGCCTATAAATAATAATTATCTTTGGATTCTTCCCTTTAGTCGTTAGTCATGTGATTGTTAATGTGAATGTGACTCATGCTGGGTATAGCCATAATAAAGATGGATTGGCCTAAAGCCCCTTAAGCATTCATTCAAAATTAAATTGATGATGTAGGCTACAACAACACCTGGCCTATAAATCATAAAACATTTAAGTATTATTACTTGTAGCCTACATCACTACTGCCAACAGTCTGTAAAGCAACATCGTGTTATTTGTATAATTATTAAGTATTTTAAGCGTGCCCACTCTGAATAAAGTGGAAAATATAGGCTTTCGCAGTCTCATGGGAGGGACTGCTCCACTGTCTACTGACGCAGGCGGTGACCAGGGAGACGTTAACTGCGCATGTCCGCGTCTGCACGGCAGAGCGAGAGACAGACAGCGAGGGAGAGAGAGAGAGAGCACGAGAGAGAGACACCAGGGAAAATTTGGCAAAGACAAAGGACTGAACAATTTTTAGGGACACTGGAGGCAGTAAAATCAGTTTTTAGGCCGGTATATGTTAGCCTAGCTGTGACGGAACCTGCGGTAAGCGGCCAGGTAAGTGGTCGCCTCGAGAAAATGAAGTTATAAGACGTAAAGGAAGCGCTGTGGTTGTGTTTGCTGTAGACACGGGAGTCACGTAGAGCAGCCAAAAGACTCAACGACAGATATCTGTTACTATCTACGGCTTAATTTCATCTGTACATGTGTGGCTTTCGAGTGTAACCGCGGCTATCCCTCCCTAATGGACCGTAAGCTCCCTAACGTGTGTGTGTCTTGTTCGAGTACGGGGCTGTTGTCATTTTTTTTCTTTGCTAGCCTACTGAACAGCCTGCTTCCTCTATCCTCAGTCCAAGCTGCTGGAAATGTTTACCTTCTTCTCATGTTGAGCTGTGCTGCCTAAAAAAGCTGATTGTAGCAGCTTAAAACGTTATCTCAGCTATCTTTCACTATCAACAACAAATTCAGCACTGCTTTAAAAGTGTTGTTGGCTGCTGTTGTGATCAAGACAGCAGTTTTAGGATGTCATTTAAGGCTCTGCTAACATGTGATAGGGAACATGTCACCACATCTGTTATTTGAAATGAGTGAATCATTGGTGTAGAAAGAAGGTAGATAATGATTATATAAAGCTATTCTTACTGTCTTTCTTTCTCCACGCTCAGCTTGAAATCTCTGTTGTATCTGACCCAGTCGAGGGGGAAGCTTCACAATCGGCAGCCCGGCGATGGAAAGAACTGCAAAGCTATAAGCTCAACACAACTGTATGGAGAGAGAGGGCTGTCAAAGCACCCAAACTCACGCAAGATGGAGCAAGTTGAAACGTAGCGGTTTGATCGACGACACCACCCTTGGAGCTGGCTTAGGAGTAATCTTTCCTTTGGGAGTATCTGGAGTACCTTTTTTTTGTGTGTGAGATTTTTGCTGGAAGTCTCTTCTTTTTTCTTCTTTTTTACACCCTCCTCACGTTGTCCCTTTTCCCCACATCCATCCCTTCAGAGAGAAAGAGAGAGAGAGAGAGAGAGAGCAGCAGGTGTTTGCTGTGTTAAAGCAGCCACAGGGTCTCATTTACCTTACCCATCCATCCATCCATCCATCCCCCACCGCCCGTACTCGACCGTTCACGGAGACTCACAAGCTCCTCTCTCTTGAGCGGCTGCTGAGCGGTTGCCATGGCGATGGTTGTCATGATGCTGATGTAGCCTCCTGCCAGGCGGTCGTTGTGGAGCTGGAGGAGGAGGTGTCAGGGTTGGCAGTGGCGGCTGGGACAGTGCTGCTGGGGGTCAACGTCCAGGGATGGGAAGCGCTCCGTATCCAGCCGGCGAGTGGAAGGTCAAGGGGCGCGGCGGGCTGCAGGAGCTGGGCTGCATGCGCTGGAAGGTCAACAAGCAGAAAGCAGCAGGAGGAGGAGGAGGAGGGGAGGTGGTGGTGGTGGTGGGAGCAGAGGAGACCAGGGGCAGGGATCCCACGGACCCCCAACAACAAGATAACTCCTCCTCCTCTTCCTCCCTCGCCCCCCAACCTCCTCCTCCCCAACCCGCTCTGACACCTCCGGCCATCTACCACGAGAAGCAGCGCCGGGAGCTCTGTGCCCTGCACGCCCTCAACAACGTCTTCCAGGACGGGACAGCCTTCAGCAGGGACACCTTGCAGGAGATCTACCAGAGGTGGGGACTTTCTGTTAGGAACCAGATAATAGCCAGTGGTTTTTTTTAGCCCGAGCACATGAAACATTGTGGATAATCTGTTGTTTTTTCTCTCCTTGTGTCCACTTGTTGTTGCAGGCTTTCTCCCAGCACTCTGGTGACGCCTCACAAGAAGAGCATGCTGGGAAACGGGAACTATGACGTGAATGTCATTATGGCAGCGCTGCAGACCCGAGGGTTCGAGGCAGTCTGGTGGGATAAAAGAAGGTACGTAGGACTGCCGCTGAAAACTGCAGTGTCTGTTGTTTAAGCAATAGAAAATGTCAGACAGTTAAAATACAGTAATTCTTTTATTAACATCAATTGATTTTGTCATAGTTTCTGAATGCTCTCTTTGTCAATTCCCCTAAATAATTAGAATCAGGTTAAACTGTTATGTCAACAAAGGGTATATGAACAAAAGGGCCCACTGTAGCTAGCCACATGCCCGTTTACAGAGCCTAGGCTGTGTATTAACACTAGATATATTTTCAGCACACACAAAGTATGGACAGGATCAAGATATTCACTGATGTTGACCAAAAGTGATTTTGAACGACTCCGTGCACTTATACATCCTCTATTGTTAAATGTGACATCTGCAGAAAGCACTCAAGTCCTTTGTAATGTAAAGGTGAGGCTCCCTTGGCGTCTTCCTCTGCACCTCGGCCGCCTAATCAGCGGGACCCTGAGTGATCGCTTCGATTAGTCAGCAGCTCCATTAGTTGACAAAGTCTAGCAGACAGTTTTTTATCAGCGTTCCTGCTTCCCTCATTCTTCCCACAGTCTTACATGGCTTTTGGCAACAACAACAGCAGCAGCAGCAGCCACAGACTTGTTTTTCTCAGTAAAGCGTTAATGTTATCAGAAAAGCCATATTCCTGTTTCTCTGTCCTGAGGGAAACAGGAACAAAATCATTGCTACGACAACAGCTGATTAATAAAACGTTGCAGCGGTTGAACTATACCGTGCAATTGAAGGGTTTACATTTTTTTTGTCACTGTAAATATTCAGTAGGTATAATGTTCCAAAAATACAACACCATTACTATTATACAATACAATTATTAATGCACAATTTTCAGAAAAAAACTGAACAAATAATAAGCCACATCTACAGTATGCCATGCACTGTAGATTGTTTTGTAATAGCTGAAGAAAGATAAATTGATTGTTTTAATTTGTATTAGTAATGTACACTGTACACTGGCCATGGAGTGTTTTCATAATTGTCCTTGTTGGTGCGTTAAAGTGCTTATCGAAAACTGGCACATTGATGAACTCCCTTTTTAAAAAATAAAAATCCTCCATAATACATCAAACTACAGAATTATCTTGATTCCCCCACGACATCCATGTTTTCTTATTACGCTAAACAGTTACAATGTCATTTGGCCAAAAAGGAAAGAATTACATGTTTATCAATCAAGGGGCAAATAATGGATTTAGCAGAATATTAGGGAACTGCTTGTTCCAGTTTATTATTGTGAAATGTCTCAATGCTGAAGTGTCGGTCCTTTTTAATATTGAGATGCTTTAACTGTTTGGCACTATTGTTTTGTCATTATTATGTTGCTGCCAGTTGTCTATAGAAACAATGTGAAAAATGAAAGGCCTTTCATAGTGCAGTAAAATACATTTTGTTCTATTAGACCACGACACTGTAGTTTATCATCACATCAACCTTGTTAAGTATTTTAGATGATTTTCAAATATCTTGTGCATGGCAGAATTGCTATCATTGTGCTCTTATCAGGCGATCATGGGAAAGTATCATACCCATAGTAAGCCTAGGATTCTTTCCCCTTTCTGATACCTGTCTCAGGCCAGTTTGCAGATTAAGGTAATTTTCATATCATACGGAATGGAAAGTCAGCAGTGTATAGGCTATACATATGTGATCCCAGACCTTAAAAGTAGCCTTTCTCCTTTCCTCCAGGGACGTAGGCAGCATTGAGCTTTCCAACGTGACGGGCTTCATTCTGAACGTGCCGTCCAACCTGCGCTGGGGGCCTCTGCGGCTGCCGCTCAAACGCCAGCACTGGATAGGAGTCAGGGAGGTGGGGGGAGACTACTACAACCTGGACTCCAAGCTGCGGAGCCCGGCGCTCATAGGCAACCCAGACCAGCTCAGGTAAGAGCCATGGGATGTTACCTCTCTCTGTACATGTGTTCACACTGTGACAGCTATGATCCCAAACATTATGCTGGCTGTCATTTTGAGATATTTACAACATGCAGGAGCTGTGTTTACAACTAAAGGATTGGCCGATTGCCATGAAACTCAAAGGCGAAGTCATCGATTCTGGAGCAAGCTTGTTGTCAAAATCAGTTAATTTCTCCTCACGATCCGCTACCTTTCCGTATTTCGTGCGATGAAAAAAAAAAATGGATGCACAGCCTAGGGCTCTGTAGACGGGCATGTTGCTCGCCACGGTGGGCCCCCTATGTTTACATACCACTTGTTTACATACTAGTTAACAGGGCCTGGGAAGTGTATTACACCAGATTTGTTTTCGGAGCACACACAGTACAGACAGGTAGCAGATTGTGAGGAGATATTCACTGATTTGACAACAACAACAAAAAAATTGCAGACGCAACCTTTCAGCTGGGTACTCACACCTGTGATTTAATTTAGGCTTTCTGCAGCTGTTTCACAGTGAAAGGCTTGACTTTGTTGACAGCTGGAAGGCCTTTCTTCCCTGTGAAGCAGCTGCGTGAAGTGTTGAGTTTGCATTAACAGCAGTTTAACGCAGGAGCATGAAGAATTTCAGCTCGGCTCACCCAGGAAAGGAAATATTTTTTACTCTTTTTGGATTGGCCAAATCTGTCTTGCTGCTTGCATGGCCACGAAAGGGACATTTTAATGTCAATATTGAGATGTTTAACATCCCCAGAATCCTGGTGTATCCCTTTACACATAATTTGTTTTAAATAAGTAATTTTTTTCAATTTTGTTTTTTTGAACATCCCCATAAAGGTAGATAAGTCGAGTCAGTTTAGAAGAACTCCAGTCACCTCGCATTTTTCACAATTTGAAAAGGCAATAGCAAGGTTGACTTTACAATATGAGTCTTATCTCTAAACGGCTCGACCACAAAGCCAACTGTGATGGAGGTACTGAAGGGTGATGGAAACAGAGGGCTGTCCTAATCTAGTGAAATACACCAAAATGCGTATATGAAGATATGCTAAACTAATCTAACAGTAGCCTCAAAAGGAAGTGAAAGTAACTACTTCCCAACATTTCAAACTATTCTTTTTAAACTGCAAATATGTTTATACAAACAACAGATTAAGATTTTTTTTTATTATTTGTGTAATGTGAAATGGCTATAAAGACAAACCCACACTGTGTGAGCAACACAATGTGCAGTTGCTCCCCGATCATTGGAGCGTTTTACTAACTTTTAGCTCATTGTTTTGGTTTTGTGGCATGCACACTCAGCTCCCATTACACTTCCAGCAGCAGCAGGCAACTGTTGTCAGCAATGAAGCTATAATAAAGCCACCGTATGCTACATGCCAGATAGACAATAGTAGAGAGTCTATCGACGTACTTGTGATTTACAGTATGTCATTAAAAAGCTAATGAGCCAGATGGGAGTTAGTGGAGAGACCTAAAAAAAAAGCTAAAAGGATAAAACATATCAAGTAGCCAACATGAAAGATTTTAATTTTTTCTGTCAATAGGCAACTCTTTGCTCACACGTTTGCCATAAGTAATTTAGAAAGAGATAATGTGATAGTGTTGTGTTTTTGCTGCACCAAATTGACCCATAAAAAAATTAGTTTGCAGCTTTTTTGTTTGTTTGTGTGTCCCAGGAAGTTTCTCCGCCAGCAGCTGAGAGGGAAGAACTGTGAACTGCTACTGGTAGTCTCAGAGGAAGTGGAAGCACACCAAACATGGCGGTCCGACAGCTAAGGTTTGAAGCAGCCTTCAATCACAGCTTCAACCAAGGCCGAACGGGCCAGTCACAGGATGAACGGGAGAGGAAAGGAGAGTGGTGCACAGCCAATCAAATGGATGCACCCTGGCCTTACCCCCCCCCCTTTTTTGGGTTTTGTTTACATAGCCATTGCTGGACTCTAATCTGATAAGATGCAAAAAGCAATGAAGAAGGCAAACACTTTACAGGGAGAATCAAATAATCACAGTCCTTTACTCACAAACAAAGACTTATCAAAAAGAAAAGTTACTCTTTCTGTTTCTGCTATTTTTATTTTTCAATGTCAGTTTTGATCCGTTGATTTTTTTTTTTTTTTTTTTTTTACTGTTGAAGTTTCCAAAGTCATGGGATTTCAGGCTTTATGAAAAAAATGCTGTGTTTATGTGCCTGTCTCCCTAAGTGATCCTCCCTGCTTCAGTCCTAATGTTCACTGATGTGTCTTTGTGTTACTGTGGTGAATCTCTCTCTGTCCTTATCCTCCGTCCCTTCACTTTCACCAAAGCGTGCCCTCTTTATGCCTCACTCCTCCGCCTCTCTATCCCTTATTCCATATCACCAGTCCGAACCGGTGACTTACCACGATGCCAACTTTGTATTTCATCCACTGCCCAAACACTTGTGGCACAAACTCAGCCTGTACCGTACACACACAGGCTGTGCCGACACAACCCCTTTTTATATGCAACAAAGCAATGCAAAACACCCAGACCAAACACTCCCCTCTAGTGGATGTTTGCCTCACTTTCCCTTTCCAGGAGGAAGTAACAGCACCATGCATCCAGTTTTTTTATTTTTTATTTTTTCACATTTAAATGGTTAGTCAGTTTTTAGGAAGCAATGCAATAGTAATGGTTATCATCTTTCAGTAGAACCAGACTGTATCAAGATATGTTGGTTGATTGCCAGGCCAAGGTGCAGCATTACGGTATGTTTGTTGGCTTTAGAAAACAATAAAACATTCTCAACTCAAGGTGTACACACAAACTTGTTCTGGAGCTTTTTGACCACATCACACGGTCCTCATCAGTGGGCAGATTGAGTTGGCTCAGTTGCTATGTTAAAACAGATTCATCAATCCAATGGCAACAATAATGATAATCTGTTAAAATATCATTTTCGAGACAAAAATGCCCAAAACAGTAACAATGGTCAAGTGGGTATATTTCTTTTTTTGACAGTAACGTCTAGGACTTATAAGCATTTATTTTGGTAGATGTTGTTTATAACTACATGACATTTTACTGTCAAAGTGATGGATAAAGAAAATAATCATCAGAATAATCGATAATTCAAATAAATTGCAGTCCTACTCTGCAGTGGGCAATTCCCTGGCAAAATGAGTAAACTTAATCTGCTGATGAGTACTGTGTGATGCATTCAAATGCACCAGAGAAAGTCACTAAGATTGTCACAAATAATTGGAATAATTCAAAAGTTCTTGTTAAAAAATCGTCATATCAAAAAAAAGATTTGTTTTTATTATTATTGTTATAAGTCCATATCGGCCACTCCTGTTAAATAGGAGCCAGAATCATTTGTCGCACAGTGGTAAATGACACCACACAAACAGATGAGTAAAAACAAGTGAGGATACTTTATTCATATTATATTTTATTTGGTCCAAAGGGTCACCACCACAGCAGCTCTCTGTAGCCCAGGAGCTCAGCTGATGAACCCTTCTTTTTTCTAAACTCTCTGGACAAATTTTTTGTCAACGGGGTTCTGTAATGTGTGAGGAGGGCGTTTGGTGGGTTGGCAGTATGAAGGGAAAGTTGTCAAGATGGAGTGCAAATGTGCCTATAGGTAGAAAAAAAGAATGTATAGGAAAAGTAAAGTGAAAGTTGACGGGCTGGCTACAGTGTCCGGCCACGTTGTGTTGTTGTGGTTGATTATTGTGAAATGAGCCTTACCAGAGATTCCAGTTTGTAGCTTTCAAATCCGTCAGTTCAAGAGAAACTGTATACTTTTACTCGTATTGTTTGTTTATGACGATATTGGCCTTAACTTGTTTACATAAAGAAAAAATTCAAATGTTGTTCTGAAAGATGAAGCGGGGCTGTGCATTTTTGACGCCATTTCAGGAGATTTATTCCAAAAGCACCAATTTAATTTATGGTAAATAAAGAGGAGAATCAGCTGAAGCTCATTTAATATGACTCTCTCACTTTTGCAGCCAAGGGCTTTTCTGTTATTTACTATGGTTTGATATATAGTATGATTTTTATTAAGACCACATGTAAAGATCACTTTATTTTTTTTCAATGGTGCATGTCTTATTTTTGGAACTCCAGCCCAGTCTGTTGACCTTTTAATGTCATATCCACGTGATCCTGCATCGAAAACATCAGAGAGGTCGCCATTCATTGACTGAGATGATATCACTTCATGACAATTTGCTATTTTTTTTTGGCCATGACAATCTCTCAGCCCATCCTGCTTAAGGAATACTGATTGTCACTGTATTTTGATTTTTAATGTTTTTTTGTTGTCAAGTTTTTTGCATAGAAATAAAATGCTTATAATGGCACTTTATATGTATAAGCTACAGTGTGAGTGTAGTAAATGGGTCAGTATGGTAATTCAGTATGTTTATTCAAGTACCGTTCTTAAATACAGTTTTTTGGTACTTAAACTTTAGATGATGATGTTTAAGTTCTTTATTATTTTACTCCACTATAATTTAGAGGTACATCTTGCATTCTTTACTCTGCTTCATTTTATTTTAAATCTGCACTAACACGTACAGGTGGAATCAGTGATTCTTGAGAATGCTTGTTGTCAAAATCACTTTAGTCAAAATCAGTGAATATCTCCTCACAATCCACTACCTGTACGTAAAAAAATATTCCCAAATTATTTTGGGTTTTCTGGTTGGGGCCCTTTTTGCTAAGTGTCAGATATTAGTGAGTATTTTATAGATATAAATATATATTAAGAGTTATATATTCATAGTTTACAGTTCCGCCGACGAGTGATTTGTGCTCTGAATTTTTCATTTGGCTTCATTCCTAAAGCCATAACAAATTTGTGAAGAAGAACATTTTTCTTCACTACCCCATTTATCATCTCCCAACAGCTTAGACTCATCCAGGGAGTCTTTGGAGGGGGCCCGACTGTATATCATGAAGTAGTTGGAACTAGCTCCACCTCAACCAAATTCTACAGTTAAATGCTACTTTTTGCAGTTGAGTGGTAATGCAACATTTAATGATTCTCCTTTTTTTGAATGTTTGTGCAACTTAAATGGCTAATGATAATTTGTATTGTTACCCAAGTGAACGGCCTAAGGCTTCATCGAGCACCTTTTTAGGTTTCCATCCATACACTGTATGAATGATGATGAATGATGATGATGATGATGTCGGTGATGGAGAAGAAGCTAGCGGCGCGCGTGGCCTCATCGTAAGTGGCGCGCGCTCTCAAAAATGGGGGCGCGCGCGGAGCGGTGTGCAGATGTGTCGCAGATTTTGTAAAGTCACTGGACGCTCGAAAAGACCACCACAAGGAAGTCGCTCCGGACAAATGGGCCCCTAAACTGTCGGGAGAACAAGGCGACATAGAGAGAGAGAGAGAGGACAGGAGTAGGAGGAGGACGGCTGTCTCAAGCAGTTACCGCGTTAGCTTAGTTTGGAGGAGAGAGAGAGAGACTACTTTGAGTTAAAAGGCAGCGGACTGCGGCGCGCGCGCAGGGATGGAGCTGTCAGCTATCGGGGAGCAGGTGTTTGCTGTGGAATCAATCGTCAAGAAAAGAGTTAAAAAGGTAACCCTCACACGTCTTACCAAAATGTGTCAGTGCGAATAGCTGCTTGACGCTGTCGGCACATTGTTCTGGAGGAACTGGGGAAGGCATGCTACTTTGGATGCTATTTAAAAAAATCTTGAGAGCTTAGGGCTTCTAAGCAGGTCATCTAATTCGGGTTTGTATAAATAAAGGAGGCGGCTTGCAGGAGGCTGTCCCTTTCAACGGAACGTGGAGTGTTGTCATTGCACTACAGCTGAGCGTGGCAAGTGTTTGGCCAAACCAGAAGACTGAGCATGATGTTATCGACCAAATATAATTCATTCTGGGCCTGTTTGCTAGCTAATTAACTGTCGCTCTAAATTGCCATATTGTTGACAGATGCGCACGCAGATATTAAGGCTCCACGTCTAAACTATGTCGCAATAATCCACTGTTCAAATAGCCTACACTGGAGTAAACAGAATAGTTTCATAATTTTATAGTAGCCTAAGATTGAGGTCAGCTAAGTTTTATATACAAAGATAGATAAAAAGGTAGTTTAATATAAGCCTAGACACTATGCCCGTTAGCTTTATTTTCTGTTAATTAGCTTTCTAACAGTTTAGGTTTGGAAGACACTGAGCATATACACTGACCAATGTTCCTTTGGAGATGATACTTCAACATATGTTTCTTTAACTACCCTGCTATGAGGCAAGGATATGTACAGGCTTTCTGGTTAAATGGTTCATTTAGCATTTCACTCTGTATGGGCACCTGGGTGAGTAAGACGAATTCGGGGAAAAAAGCTGACTTCACCCACTGAAAATACCTTCAAGGGCTGGATGATCTCACCCAGGATGACTAACCCTGAGTGGCTCTGCTGGTGAATGGAAAGCATACTGTACATTGTACATTATCTGTTAATTATAGATATTGTCTAATGGCATGAACACATCCTGCTACACATAACCTCCATTCAGTAGCAAGAACATAATGGAATAAAGACAGTAAAAAAAATAAGAGGGGGAGGACGAGTACAGATTTTTTTTTCATACACAAGTATAAGAATCTGACATGTAGGGTCACAGGCATCTGCAAAGACATCACAAATAGTGAATATACTGCAAATGGGACAATGATTAACCACAGATTGTTTTAAGGTGTTATTAGAAAGGCTACAGAATATTCTGTGATGTGTTCTTGGCTGACCCAATGTTATGTCTCCACAGGGGAATGTGGAGTATCTGTTGAAATGGAAAGGGTGGCCTCCAAAGTGAGTATATAGGCTTGCTAAGATGGACGGATGGATTACATAAGACTTGATCATATCCACACTGAAATGTACAGCACATACAAACATGTACACAGAACTGTACCGCAGCCATATCTAAAGTAAATTCATGAGAAATATATGCCAATTAACAAAGATAACTTATTGAAAAGTAATATGACAGATTGATCTATTAGCAAAGTTCTGAAAAATAGGAAATATCCATAAATATGTCAACGCGTATGTCTTGTAGGTACTGCACATGGGAGCCTGAGGAACACATTCTGGACCAGCGCTTGGTGCAGGCCTATGAAGAGAAGTAAGGCTCCGCTGAAAATTCGGACATTTGACACGTAGCGGAGCAGGAATGTGCCGAATAAAATCAGTTCTCTTCTTCCATTCTATAAATCCTAAAGAGCTATTTAGTCTCCAATGCAAGACCTGGCTCCAGCTGGCAGCTAACATGTGTCCAGGGTTATTGGACCATAACTAGATATGCCAAAAACACATCCAGAGGTGCCATAAATATGACGCTACTCCGGTGAAATGATGTTAAAGTTTCGTTACGTGTTCATTTTCAGTCTTCTGGAAAACAAAAGTCTGATTTCTTTTCTTTTTTTTATGTGCCCTGTCCAGTTTTCTTGTCAACAAAGAATTGTTTACATTCTACATTCAGTGGACTGTGTAAATGTTTCAATCTTGATAAGCTGGTCTGTCTTCTTCTTCAGTGTTGTACTTTATGTGTGATTGTTGCTATAGTTTTGTTTTTGGGACTCATTTCAAATGGTAGCAAAACCGAATCACCCTCTTTGGGACAGTAAACATGGATTGATTGAATTGCAAAGTCAATTTGTTTTTAGCATTTGAATCCCATATTGTTTATATCCATTTGACTTTGGAGCAGTCTTCGTCCCTGCCTTTGCCTAGTGCATTGCTGTGTTTTTTTCGCAGGCTTGCTGCCAACCTTTGCTGTCAACCATGGATCAGTGCAATAATGTAGAACCATTTGCAGAAAGCATGTGCATGCTCTACCTCGGAACGTGCTTACCTCATAACCCTGGATACATTTGTTATTAAGGTCATGTGAAAATGTAATCCAATTCAACCCAAAAAGTGTTCAAACAGAGCCCAAGAACATCTGTGAAGACTGTCAAACAGAACATGTACAGGAGACCTTGGCCATCGGTTTAACAGCGTGCTTTGCTTTTCAGAGAGGAGCGAGAGAGAGCTCTGAGTCACAGGAGAAAAGGATCCAAACCTAAAAAAGTGCTTCTGGAGGTAAGCTCTGGAGTCGTTCAATCTCAAACATGACTTTATAATTTTTTCATTTACTCTGTGCCTTTAGTTCATTTGCTATTGTTCTTGCCTCCTCTATTTTATCTCCAGTGTGAGTTAAAATCATTACATTTTCAAGTTGTTCAAACCCTCAATCTTTCTGGCTATCTCTCTTCTTTAATCCAGAACACGGTCTACACCATGGATCTCCGCAGCGCTCACAAGGTTCCGGAGATGCCTCAGCCTCGCCTGCGTCTCTCCCTCACGCGCTCTCTGCTCCCCGAGGACCAGAACCAGCCGCCGTACAGCGCCTGTGGCCACCTTCTGAGCAAACCCCTGAGGTCACAGTTCAAGTGCCTGGACTCAAACCCTCCAAGTCCTACAGAGGAGGACTGGGAGAGCCAGGGGGAGGAGGAAGAAGAAGAAGAAGAAGAAGAAGAAGAAGAGAAGAAGAAGAGGATGACAATGTAGAAGACCAAGAGGATATGGAGGAAGGGAAGGGGGAGTCTAGAAAGGAGGCAACAGAGAATTGCGGAGGCATTTTAAGCAGTAAGTGTGTCAGTCGGTCAGCCAGTACAGACTCTTAATCAGCATCACGACCCAGATTAGTGAGCCTTTTTCCAGTAGGCTCGGACGTGCACAGGCATCTTTCACCGGGCGTGCATCCAAAAACATTAAACTTCCTCCACCCTGAGCTGATTAAAGAGCTAAATCACACGTAGGTCAACACATCGGCTCATTAAAGACAATTGAAGCTGCTGCTGCTGTACATCTAAATGTAAAAGCAACAGCTACTTTAGAAGGAAGAAACCTTACTATTTACACTGCAACCAACATGATCTCTTTATAACCACTAGGGCTTGGTATCGGCAAGGACTTCACGATACGATACACATCACGATACGTGGGTCACTATACGGTATATCATGAATAATTGCGATACGATGCATATTGCGATATTCCACATAGTTCATTGAAAATGTTAAAACATAGCTGAATCAAGTTGCTGGGTAGTCTTATGCATCACATTGGGTTGTATCCATAATTCAGTGGACAAATTGTGTCAAAACTATTTAATTCAAAACCTGTGAATTCAAGGCAACTAGCCATAATATTTATAGTAGTAGTAGTAGTTCACAACCCGTATTTTTTTCCTTCTAAATATAATTTTTTTGGAGCTAACGATATTATACTGATATTTCGTAAATAAAAAGTAACAGGATATATTGTTAAACGATTAATTAGCACATGCCCTGATAACCACACAGTCTTTCCTGTGACGTGACATAATTTTTCTAGAAAGTTTGACACCTGGCAGATGTACATTTTTAAAGTGAATCATGAATTATTTGTGTGACGGGTTCAAGAAAGAGCGGTTTAATCCATTTAAACGTGAGACATAACTAAATCTTCTCAAGATAATGTTGTGAGACTCTTCTGTTCTCCCTATCTCCTCAGAAGCACTCAGAGCTGTCTGTCCCTACAGCCTATCTGCCTCTGTCAGTTTAAGACATCTATCAGAGCAGCAGAGATAACCTGTCCAGGCCAGTCAAAGGGCGGTTAACTCAATAACGGCACACATGTGATGGGCTTGATGCAATCGCTGTCTGACTGCCACTCTACCCTCTTTCCCCCTGCTCTTGCCTTTACCATCTCCATGTTCTGGTCCCACTCAGGACGGGAGAGGACAGACGCCATCCGACCCGAACAGTTCACCACATTGGAGAAGGTGGAAAATGTCTGGATACCTGTCCGCGGCCCGGGGGAGGTGACCATCACGGACGTCACCCTCAACTCCCTCACAGTAACTTTCCGAGAGTCGAGGGTGGCCAGCGGCTTCTTCAGAGACTTGGGCCTGAAGGTGTGAAACTGTGAAGAAGTCCAAACGGGTTGGTGGGGGTGAGGGGCCGTGACAAGGAGTCGGAGGCTCTGGTTTCATCAAAGCGTGCAAATGGTGGTTGAGTGCCAGGGCTGGTGTTTCCATTCCCTCTCTGTTAACCTCCCGTTCTGCTCCCCCTCTCACCCAGCCACTTCCAGTATGGTCAGTGGTACGTTTACATGCACAGAGTCACCTGGGTATCCGCCCAACTCTGGTTAATGTCATATTAAGGTTGTTCTCCTTTGGTACAGTTAGCGATGACCGGTTGTGACTAGTATTGGTGAGTGAGGACTTTTAAAAAACACTTCCTATAACAGTCAATTCAGCTATTAAAAATCACATCAAAAGACCCAACCAAAACAACATGCGAAGAAATAAAACTGGAACAGATAGAACAGAAAGTGTGACTTACGACGCCATCCTAACCGAGGTGCAATCATTGGAACCGCCAAGCGAGTTGTGGCCTGCACACTGTTAAGGTCCATTCCAGGCTTTGGTGAGACTAAGCACTTGGGCTAACCTTAACCTTGGGCCATTGTTGGGCCCTCACATTTTCCACTGTCAAACAGTTGGAAATGTGTCAAATACAGTGTGTGAGTGAGATATGAATCATAAAGAGGAATTTTTGACGTGTTACTATTGGTTCAAATGTTCAGACAACCTTAAGTCAACCTTAAAGGTACCCTGTAGAGTTCTCGTCTAATCAAACATAGTAATGTTTAAATTCAGTGTTAGTTACCCAGCAAAATCATTGTGTGTATCACTGAGATGTAACAAACTTGTCATTTCCTTCATGAAAGATTTTCAATGCTGACTTTTCAGACTTAATTGGACCCTGCCACCTGTGTTTGCTAGCTTGCGGTCTTTCTCATTCCTTGTATTTCCTTGTTGGTCCAATGCTACTTTATGCGGTACATTGATGTCATCTGTAGATCAGTGGAATGGTGTGAGACCAGCAGCAGGAATGTGTATCAAGTCGTCCAATCATCAAAACATTGCTCCACAGCGCCACTAGTGGTCTACAACTCTACAGGGTCCTTTTAACATAATGGACTTATGCACAAATATGGTCACAGCGATGACATGTCACAAGCTGAAAACAAGTAACGTTTATGTGAGTAATCATGTGAGGAAGAGAAAGAAGGGGAAGTTCTCTGTGCATGTAAACATAGACACTGTTTCTGCCTCTCTTCCAAACTAAGCTAGCCGTTTATTCCTGCACTCCAACAGTGAGGTGAGCATAGCTGTCGGCCCCATACTAACACGTAGTGCTGAACCTGTAACCTGTGAACATGTAGATTATTACTACTGTACAACATGCGGCTTAGTCTAGTATGTGTTTACAAATCGACGGTTAGATCCGCCTGCATGCCTTTCTCCTCCAGTACAGTTATATCAATTCAAAGACGCACACAGTGTAGTTAGTTCTGTCCATCCAGCTCTTCATCTATACAAACAAACAACACATACCAGTGATAAATGAGGATTGTACGAAAGTTCGGAAACCAGAAGAGGCTTGATAACAGAATGTATTATGGAGTTTGCATCGTATTTACTACACTCCATAAGGATTTGTGTGTCCATCAGAGTGTGACCAACAGGGTAAATCACTGACAGCTATTTTATATAAAGGACCCAAAGGTTTCCTTGTTATTCTACCTTCCTGTTACCTTTCAAAAAGGAACAAACCCCTTGTTCCCACAAGGTGTATACACCTAGTTGATTTATTAAGCTGTGTGATATTCAAGTAAAGAAGAAGGTCCAGGCAGGAACCATTTAAGATTGTTTCCCCGCAGTTGGCAGATAAAAAGCATCGCATTCATAAGATACATTGACGTGAAATGAAACCATAAATCAAGACAAAGCATAAGCAACTCAGACTTTACGAGGATCATGTGAATTTTTATCCTTTTTGTCTCACTCAAACATGGGGTTGTGAGATGAATCTAGTGCATTTTCCAGGTAGAAAGTTTTCAAATTAAAAATTAAAGTTTTCTGCTCACAACTTAAAAGACGACAGACTATCCTTATAACTAAAGGATAGGTACACAGTATTTCTAGTCTGTCTTTAAATATGTGTTAAACCTATGGGTAACAGTCTTTGCTTGCTGTAATCATTCCCCCTGTTCATACAGGCTATCAAGAGTTTCCTACCTGATGTGCCCTCAGTGTAAGCAATGTCGGACAAAAACGACAGTCCTGACTGTCCAAAGTTTATCTCAGGCTAATATGAGGCTGAAGCATCCATTCAGTTGGATATGTTATAGTTATTATTTTTATTGTAAAATGTCTTCTCTCTTCTTTGTTGAGCTGCAGTGGAAGGATTGAAACAATAAGAAATATAATTTACATTTTCACAAGAAGGGCTATGGATTTTGGAAGTGAACTTTTTAATGGCCAGTGTGAACAGAAAGAATAATAACAGAAAGCATACCTCTTTTACCAGTTTCCATACGGGCACCTGGCTAATGTTAAGAGACGGATTTGAAATATTTTACAAACAAAAAAGGGCAAAGAGCTTTACATCTCAGATGTGACATTCTCAAAAACACTTGAATGTGCCGACAAAGGAGAGCTTTCCAAACCGTCCTGTCACGGTAATGCAGTAAGGTATGCTAAGAAAGAATAGGCAGCATGAGGCTTCTTCTTGACTGTGGAAAAACAATCCTACCTTCTCCCTCCGTCAGAGGTTAGGGTCCATTAAGCAGAGGCTCTGGAGCTTTCCATCAAACACATAGTCTGAGTTTCCTCAGTTGCCCATTGAGTTGCTGTCCCATTTTTTCAAATTTGTCTAAAGGTTGAGTTTCAAAGTTAATTATTGATCTTTTAAAGTGCAAAACATTCTCACCTCATGGACTATCACTCATATGATAAGTATTAGTAGATAATGCAAATAGAGTTTAATGACAGATATCCAAATAGATTTAAATATAACCAAACATTATATAACGATACATTTATAGGAAAATAGCTCAATTAAATTAAATACAATTTCCAAATCTACAATGCCATTACTATTTGTCAAATGGCCAGGAAAGAGATGCTTTAGAAAAATGGTTAGCTAAGATAGTATGTGTAAATCATAGTTAATGGGCTGATGATCCACCAATGAAATGCTTAGATTACCATATACTTGTGAGGACATAAACACTGACGAGACCAAAAATCCCTTATTTAAAAAAAGAAATAAAAGTCCTGCCGACTCCCTGTCCAGTGGACACAGGAGCTGATGTGTGTGTGGAAGGTCCCACAGTGGTTACTGTGCATTGTTTATCCCACATGATGGCTCAGCGGCCTGGCCATCTAGAAAACAGTCTCTGTGTGAAAATGAAGCTGCAGGGAATGGAAGTGCCTGATGTTGCTTTATTTTGTTATTTTTTTGTCTGTAGGTCTCTCTCTCTCTCTCTCACACACACACACGGACACACCATTGGTTTCTGTAAGTCTAGAATACACGATACACAATCGTCCGCTGATGATACTACAACTTGAAATATGATGAGTCGTTTAGAAGGGGGCTGGGAGATGGAGTGGACAGCATGGAGAAACATTTATTTTTCTAAGTCATTAATTTTTTTAGTCGTTATTTTATTAAGTGGTTATTTTTCTACATTTACCTGAATGTATATTTATTCTTTAAAAAAAAAAGATCTGTGTATTTGTCACACAGATGACTGAACAGGATTGTTCATAGTTTGTGATAAGCACTGAGCTGGTGCCATATCTAAATGTACTGACATGACTAGAACAAGAATCCGCATTTGACGTTGCCTGATTATGTGGTCGCTTGTACTGCTTTGGTCCACCGCCGGGCGAAGAACCATGCACTTTATTGTGATGTTAACCTGCACCTTACCTGCTCCAGTCTTCAAAGTGTTATTGTGTATAGAATGTTTCTATGGTAATACTGCAATAAATGTAGCTCGTGGTTAATATAATTTTCAAATCCAACTTGTTGTTCAGTTTGTCATTGAAATGACAAAGACACTTCTTATTTAGAATTGTGTTGGAATATTAGGAGTCTGCAACAGTGACCCTTTTAAAGCCTATAAGTAACCAATTAGAAAGCAACAGAGAGTGAGGAACACTTCTTCTCACCCAAGCCTTTAAATACAACAGTTATGAGGAGAGGTCAGAAAAGCCAGGTGGTTATGCTTTTGTGTCATTTGAAGAGGATGCATTTTAAACATTCTACAGGTGACATTTTAAATTATCAATACCAACCCGACAGTGCCCTCTGGTGGACAAAAGTCACTTAAGGACTTTGATTTAAGGGTCCTGCAATTTCTTGTTATTTATCATCTACTTGCTGTAGTTTGGTCTGGCTTTGCGAGACTACTTATCATCCAACATGTAGTTTCCTTTGTTCTCTACATTGTAAATTAATATTGAAGACATCCAGACTATGAATATGAAATTATTTAGTTATCAAAAAAGTGTTTAATGAACCAGAATGTTTTTTATTTTAAATTCTTCAAAGTTTCCACCTTATGCTGTGATGACAGCTTGCACACTCTTGGTATTCTCTCAATCAGCTTCTTGACAGTCTTTTAGGAGTGTAAAACATAATAAAAATCTTAATGTTAGACATCTTTTGTTTTTATTATATTTTTTATTCTTATTTTTCGATGATCCTCCCTACAGTCAGAATATTCAAGGCATTTTGTGCACGATGTACAAATGGCACAAATTGCAGTAAATGCACGTTTACAAGCTCTCTCTCTCACACACACACACAAACACACGAGTGTCAGCAGTTGCTTTTAGACACTAAAGAGAGACTACTGGTGTATCTTGCCGATTGCAGGTTAATTAATTTGTTAGCCTATCTATCGGAAGTATTGCAATATGTAAATGTGTCTAGTTTTATAGTGTTTTATTTTGAAAGGTTTGACCGGGATTAGCGTCTGGCTTTATATGTGGTTGTAGTTAACCCTTGTGCCCCCTTCGAATTTACTACCCTCTCACCACCTTCGACCCAAAAATGTCCACGCTCACAAAAAGTGCTATTAAATCATTATACATCAATATTTTTTTCTACTTTTTTTTGCATACATCTCTTAAACAACTTCTTACCGGCTCAAAACTACCAAACATTCAATAATTTTCAGGATTTTAACCCATTAAATGCCAGTTTAAGTATTTGAATTATTTCAATATTTTTTACAAAAAATCACAAAAAGTGAATTATTTTCCATAATACAAATAGTAGGGGGATGTGGCATTAATGGTGATTGGAGTCTTGGATATGTCAAAGATTAGCAACAAAATTGATTTGATTTCATTAGTATTTTTTATGTAGTGCCAGATGAAACATTAAGCACCCTCTCACCACCTTCGACCCAAAAATGTACACACACATAATCTGCAATAAAATCCTCATACATCAATATTTTTTTCTGATTTTTTTTTACTTGAATCCCTTAATCAACTTCAGCCCAGATCAAAATGACCAACTATTTGATACATTTTAGGATTTTAACTCTGTAAATGCCACTTTAATTATTAGAAGTATTTATCATTGATAAAAAACACACAAAAAGTGAATTATTTTCCATATAATAAATAGTAGGGGGATGAGGCATTAGTGGTGATTAGAGTATGGGATATGTCAAAGATTAGCAACCAATTTGATTTGATTGCATTAGTATTTTCTATGTAGTGCCAGATACTCCTTCGAGGCAGAAAGTGCCCCATCCACTTCCATTGAAAACCAACTTTTTTAATCTCATTGCATTTCTACTATTAAACCATGCATTTTGTAATGTTAGCATTTCATTTAGAAGAGAAGCAGTCATATTTGACATTTTTACTGTATTCCACTAGATTTAACTATTTTCCCATTGTAGGTCCATGCATGAAATTCTTGTATTTTTGACCGTTCTTATATGGAGCAGTGTGACTACCAGGGGAGCCCAATAGCTTTTCTGTCCGTGTGTGTGTGCGTGTGTAAGAGTCAGTGTGAAACTGTAAGCATGCATTGATCATTTCAGGGGTGAAAAGGGCATCTTTTGAAGGATGTGTTTCATGTGAGGTGCTTGAGTAAAACATGGCCTTCTGCATTTGATGTACTCAAAAACAAAAGGGAAAACAACAGTTAGTGTGTTTATGCACCTGGCTGCTTTCACAGCCAAAGTTAAACATGCAGCTTGACTGAGGTGTCATTCCAATAGTGGGCAGAGAACGAGAAAGAGAAGGAGAAAGAGCTGGAGAAAGAGAAGGAGCAAAAATGAAGAGGCGTTTTAGTGATAGAGAGGTTTTAGAGATGGTCCTGGAGCAGTCTTCTTCAGACAGCGAGCTGCAAGACTCTGAAGAAGACTTCCCAGGGGAATCTGATGTTTAATTTCCACTCAATACCTCCACTACGGTGAGTGCTATTTCCTCCAGTGAAGACGAGACAGAGGATCCTGTCCATCCTAACGTTGAGTGGACAGCGAAGAACGGGCAAGTGTGATCACCTTCTCATGCCAATACCTTACGCTGCATTCCCGCACCACCGGCATGATTCTAGGGCCTACACGATATGCAATATCAAGGATCCACGATATAGCATTGTCATTTGACCTTTTCATCACTCCTGAAATGATCCAGCTGATTGTGGGAATGACCAACTTACAAGGGAGATGTACAGTGTCGGTCGAGAGGGGAATCCACCCGCAGCCTGTGGGATGACCAGAGTGGGAGACCAGTTTTCAGGGCCACCATGTCCCACAAACGATTTGAAATGCTGAGTGCAGCCTCCGCTTTGACGATCGTCTCACCCTTCCTGCCCTTGTAAGTTGGTCATTCCCACCGTTGTAATTTTTCGAGCCGAGAGGTCCCATGTCCCGGAAGTAAACCACTTCCGCTTAACAGCTCTATTGTTTTCCCCCACGATGGGCGTGGCCTCCGATTATGACGCGTTCCGCACTGTCTCTATTGGTATTTCAACTTTTTATTTTTTAGATTTTGATATGTAAACTTTGTAATTACTTATAGAGTAACTGCACACTTACACTTGTTTTTTTAGAAAGAATCTGAATTAAATTACTTTGTTGTTAAAGGTCACATATTATGCTAAATGCACTTTTTAAATGTGTTCTAACATATCTATGGGTCCAAGGTGTGCCTAGAGACTGCCAAAATATTTAAAAAAATAACAATCTCTCCTTTTCTCACTCTCCCCCTTTCTGAAACCCCCACCCCTCCCCTTTTCTGACCTCAAAAACTGGAAAGCCAGAAGCTTCCACTGTGCAGCCCACACCCCTATTTCTTATTGGTCCACGGCCCTGACAGACAGAGGGCGAGGCGTATCTGGCTTCGCCTCCGGACAGGGGGCGGGGGGAGCTCAAAGATTGTATATTTACGAGGGGAGCTGCAGCTCTTTTTAAAAAATAGGCCATTGTGAGATTAGCAGAACATCAGCATAGTACAATAAATTATCTGAAAGTTTTTTTCAGCAAACAATTAAAGAAAAACGTATTAGGGACCACTAAGACCATATAATATGGTGTATAATAGTACCGAAAAGTGTATAATATGGGAGCTTTAAGGAACACATAAATGCTAGTGTTAATGTTGACATTTTTTTCAATGTGTTACATTTCGACATTTTAAGAAATTTTGTGTTTTTCAAAATGACTTTAGTGTGCTACCTTTTCAGATCCATACAAATACCTACCCTAAGAACACCATACCCACTGTCAAACATGGGGGTGGGAACCTAATGCACCAAGATTTTTAACAACAACATCAGGCAGTTGGCAGGGAAACTCGGCCTTGGGCACCAGTGGACATTGTAGCAGGACAACGACCCAAAACACACAGCAAAAGTTTGTCTGTTTGTTGAGACAGTTGTCTGGATGAGGAGCTCATGAGAATAGAAGCTTGATTGGGAGACCAGGAGTTGTGAGTTCAAGTCCTTGATAAAACAACTGAAATAAACTTTTATAATGGAGTCCTTTACTCTTTTATTTGAATTTTTCCAATCTAAAACACAAGAAATTGTCCAGAGAAATGTGGCCGAAAGGTTGATTGTTTGAAACCTCATCAGGACAGTATTTTTCAAGTCAAATACCCTAATTAAAGAAATAAAATCACCGGAGAAAGCTTACTAGTTTGAACACACAAGTAGTTCAGTCTGATAGCGGAAGCCCTGGAGAACCTGAGGTTGTGTGTTTAAACCCATACCTGGGCATTTTTTTAAAGTCCCACCATTTCTAACTCCCTTATATGCACTAACTCCTTTCCTGCAACTGTCGTTCTATATAGGGACCGTCAGACTGAGCTAGTTCTCAGTCGACTCTACAACGCTTTCTCCGTGTGCTTTCATCTCTGTGCTTAGGATATTACAGTTGAAAAATTCCACTTTGGCAGGATGGGATCTGATCACACAACCTTTGGGATGGAAACCTCCCATTTGAAAGTGTCACTGATCTGGCCACATGGTGACCTGTTCTCCAGGAGCTTTAAACTTTTTCTTTGGGGTGTTGAACTTAAAAATTCCCAGGAAGCGACACACTTGGCCTGCAAATGGAGTGCTATCCAGTGGGATTCGAACCAGTCACCACAAGATTGCATCAACCCATGGTGCTGAAAGGACCATCTGCGCCACCGAAACTGTTCACACTTGTACACTTTCTCCGGATGCTATCTCTGTGCTTTGGCATAGGGATTTTTTTTTTAAATGCCCAGAATGGGATTTGAACACACAATCTCTTGGTCTCCAGGGTGTCCACTATCAGACTGAGCCAGTACTCAGTACTTTCTCCGGGCGATTTTATTTATTTGATTTGGGTATTTGACTTTAAAAACACCATCAGGATGAGGTTTTGAACAATCAACCTTGCGGTGAATAGGGTAGTCTTCTTACAGACTGAGCTGTTAACTCTTCTCTGGACAATTGTATTTGTTCTTGCATTTCTTTGGGTTTTAGATTGGAAAAATTCCAATGTGTCAAGGCTTTTTGTGCATATTTTCCAACTTCAAGCTGTATAAACTTGAGTGCTTATTGGATTCAAGCATACCAGGTAATGTGTATTTGCGTTATGAGTGAGGGTGTGGCCTAAGGAGATCAACACTCTATATAAAGGTGTGCATAATTATTAGGCAGCTTCTCATTTTGGATTGACAGAGAGCACTGTAGTTGTTCAATAATAAAATTAATCCTCCAAAATACAACTTGCCTAATAATTGTGCACGCAGTGTATATATATAATACTTTTTTCAGTTGTTTGTTCAAGGATTTGAACTGTCAACCTCCTGGTCTCCAATCAAGCTAATGACCTCTTGAGCTACTCATGGAGGAAACTGGTTCAACAGACAGACAAACTCAGAATTTCACAATTACCTTAAAAATATTTAGGCCTATATGTATAAAAAACAAAAAAACACAATTCAAACATATACAGAGAGGGATTTTGAGAGGGAAAAAAACATGACGTTTCAAAGATGAATTAAAGATTTCAACTCTGGCTTTATCCAATATCTAGATGTTTAATGATATGCAAATTTGTGCATAATTTGTGAAATATGCTAAATTTGTATATTCAAAGATTTTTGAAAAAAACTTCAATATAATCATTGTTTTACTGCCAGTCATCAACTTGCAAAGTTTCATGATGATTTATTTATGTGAAAAATGTTAAATTTTACCCTTGCATTAAACCGTGTTCACGATTTTCGATTTCCGCCCCCTGTAGCTTTCCAGCAGGTAGTTTAGCAGGTTGTCCACCCAGGTTGTGATCCTTGAAGGTCCTACATATAATTTCTGGTGAACAACCTTTTACAACAGCCCACGCCCATAAAATCAGTTTGCCGCCTGGGTAGGTAGGTTTATCTTGTAGCCTATCTCTCTATTTTCTACCGCTATTTACTTTTTTGGATTTTACGCCGTAACTGGGCAGATTCATGAGCGTGATGCGTATTGGAATAGTCCATGTAGTGCAGACTGAAGGGGGGTGCACGGTTGTCAGAAAGACCATCAAAACGTGAGTAATAAGACATCCTGATGATACTATTGCAAAGAAATATTTATAAAAAACAATAAATATCGGGACAAAATATAAAGAGGGCATTTTGCTCCAGGCAATTGCCTGGTTTGCCTCATAGTACAGCCCGCCTCTGGATAGGGCTATTCACTGTAGAGACCATGGTACCAACCCTACCTCTGCTCAGTGGCGTCACTAGGCTGTTTTATTCGGGGCTAAAGCCCCGGATCTAATTTGATTAGCCCCGAATCTTTTTTGTTTAAAAAAATATATATAGGGGAGAACGGGGTAATCTGAGCCACTTTTTACATTTGCTCCCCTCTAAGCGAGCTAAAATGATTTATCACTCAAATTTACACATTTCCAATTAATTCAGGATGTTTCCTATATGGGCATTAGCAGAATTTTTTCAAGACAAAGGGAAGTGAAAATATGATTGTTTTAAAAAAAGTTGTCATGTGGCTCACTTTACCCCAGCTGTGGGGTAAACTGATCCACTTACTTTTTCCACTCTGAAACTACCATAACAACACATATTATAACAGTAAGAATCCTGAAAGCTAGCCACACCATTCCAGAACTAATGTCGGACTAGCAAAAGAATGATGGGGTTTGGTTAATTAAAGAGGACCTATTATACTACTTTTCTGATCTTAATTTCTTGTTTTACACTGCTATAGAGCCACCTGACACGAATCACATCACAAAAAACTATGTAGATTTTCGGGAAGTTCTTTCTCTTATTTTGGCGATCCAGCACGTCCTGTCAACACTTGAGTGTGTGTGCTTCGGCCATCTCCGCTCCCTCCGCCTGTGCTTCGGCCATCTCTGCTCCCCCCCTGTCACTACACGATCTGAGGAGCCTGCACGATATGAGGTGTGCGTGCGCAAAATGGCCGCCATCATTGACAGCCCGCTTAGCTCAAAGTGTTTTGGAGAGCCACAGACTGCACTAAAAGCAGACTGTAACTCGCTCAATTCGGAACCGATTTTCATGACCTTTAGTTTGTTATGAAGATAGAACAGTTAATCATGCTACAGATTACGTGTTGGAATTAAAGAGCAACTTGCAGGTTAGAGACCCCAGTTAAACAGCATATAGGGAAAAAATTCAACTACTCGATTTAAAAAAAAATATTTAAAAATATACATCACAGTGGTTCTGGAGTATTTTTGTGCGAGAATTGTTCATCCGCATCTAAAAAAAGGTACAAGGCCGTGACGTCACGGGAGGGCGCGGTCCATTCGAACAATAGAAATGATGGTTTTAGTGATATTTTGGACACTTGTAAAAATATATTCATGTGGATATGACGGGACACACACTTATAATTGTGATCCGTATATGTCTAAGAGAACAGGACAAGTCAAGGATCAGAAAATAAAACTAAATAATAACAGAAATATGGACGGGAGTGATGGCATGTTTACAGGCTGACTGTGACTTACTACTGAGCGTTAGCTAAGGATATGCTGTGTCAGACTACCACACGCCTACACTGTGATCACGTTGTAAATGGTTGCTATTGTTTCAGCAGTAAGTGAACTAGTGTTGTGTAGGTTATCTAACACTGACAGGAGTAGCCTATTGATACCTGTTATGAAACTATAGTCTCGGACTAATTGTAACTCCACATGCTGCTGCTCTAACGTTACTGCACGGGAGAGAGAGCGGGCGCCGGGCGGGCGAGCGAGCGAGAGAAAGAGAGCGAGTGATTTATCAGATTTGTTCTACAATAGGAATAAAAGCCTTGAGGATCAAATTAAAGTAAATACAACATACAGTAAATTGATTATGACTATGGGTTATGACTTGTTAGCTAGTGGTTATGCTGCCAGCAATACATTATAACCACACGTTGCTTCTCTCACCATTGAAATTAGTATGCCGACTAACTTTGGAAGTTTAAAAACATTAGCAAACAAGACTTACAGATCATAGTTTCTGTGGGATGAATTTCTGACGGCTCCGTGTCCGGTCGGCCCTAGCTAGGTCCTAGGTCTGTGTCCCACCGTGTGTCCGTGACCGTCAGTCCAGCTGTGGCTCGGGACAGAGATTGTGAAGCAGCTCAGCTGTTTATTAAACCACGCAGGTCAGGTGTTGTATGGGTATCCACTCCTCAACTTCACCGTGTCGCATAATAAGCCTCCTGTCCTGTCTAAAATGATCACCGTGTGTTTCGTGAGGGAAGGAGGCGGCTGCGGCAGCGATGTAGTCCCGTCTCTTCACGTCTAAACACACCCGGTGACTACAGCTAGCTAGCGCGGCTTACATTATGTACTGTTACAGACACCGTGGACTACTTTTCCTCAAAGGCTGGAGTACACAATACTTCTCCATTATTTTAAAAATGCAATGTAAAACTACAGAACAAAAAGGAACACACTAAATGACAACAGTTCAATTCATTACTACCTACTACTGTGCATTGGTTGAGGCTGTTAGGTTCTGTCAGGTTCTCACGACTCCCTCCCGTGACGTATTCGAATGCTGTGAACTTTTTAGCAGCGTAGCTCAAAAACGCCACTTTTCTCTCAGAATTTACATATTTGTGTTTTGAAAAACGTATACAATCCTTCATAGTCTTTTTGAATGGGTATGTCCAGAGTAGGTTATGAATCAATCTCGGTTTTTTTTAAACCTGCAAGTTGCTCTTTAAATTCAGTTACGGGGCCGCTGACCCACGGACTTTGTGTCTGTGTGTTTGTGCTCACGGGGAACTTTAGGAGGGGGTGGGGGTGAGGACGCTGACGTGCGTTGCCTAGGCGACTGCGGGCTTTCCAAGATGGCGGCCGTCCTCATATCGTGCAGGCTCCTCAGATCGTGTAGTGACACCCCCCCCCCCCCCCTCCCCCTCCTGCAAACCCCACTCCGTTGTGATTGGTTACCTTCCTTCCGGAACACTTTCAGTGGCGGGAAGCGCGAGCATGGACCTATAAGGGCGCGAGGCAGACGCGAACAGGGAAGTGACAGCATTACTATACATGGAAACATCCGCGTGGTGACGACACCAAGTTACATGAGACGTCACGAAGTTACAAAGCCTCAAACCGCTTTGAACACGTGACTTCTCGACTGGCTAGAATAGTGTCTAGTGCAGACGGTCAGCAGGGAATACGTCGAAATGCATGTAAGTCATTATTTGATAATTTAGTATGGTTAAGCATGACTATAAATCATCATAACAACGTTTATAGGTCATAAAAGTCAAAAAGCATCATAGGTCCTCTTTAAGCAAAGCAAAACACTTGAAAGTAACTCTGAACAAAATCAAATACAACATATTATAATTCAAAAGGTTTTCAAATGAAAGATAGAACCAGTTAGATTAGAACACAGTCTGGGGGTCAGAACACAGGACCCTTTGAGCCAGCTAGTGTCTGGGGGTCAAAGCATAGGAAAATCAGAACCAGCGAGAACAGCCTGGGACTCAGAACACAGGAGAAGACCCAACTAGATCATAACATCAACCTGTCATACATGGTGGGGGAAAGTGAGACAGTGGCTCACTTTCCCCCCACATCATTTGGCTCACTTATTTCCCCCACCACCACAATTTGAGAAAAAACTACCTCTCTTAGCATTTCAGGCTAATCTTCAGTTATCAGCATCACATGGTTTCATATGTTGGTAGTTCATCAACACGTATGATAGAAGTTTTTCTATGTGAATACATTTGCTTTGGTACAACAGTTGATTAAGTTGACAGCAAGAAAATTTACTTTTACATGCAACATACCTATTTTGGTGAAAGAAACATGCTTACCACAGCACCATGAGGTCCTCTCTTTCAGGGCCATGGGGAAATGAGAGGGGCTTGAAAACATATATCTCACATGACCACAAATGTTTTCCGTTGCCTGGATACAGTGGGTGGCTCACATTACCTGATGCCTCAGATTCCCCCGTTCTCCCCTATATATTATAATTATTTTTATTTTTATTTTTTGCTGCTGCTGCATCCAGAGCCTGTGCTATATCCGCACGTTGCACATGCTCCCTTTGTTAGGACTCTTGCCTAGCTTACTGCTAAGAATTTATGTTCTACTACTCAAGATTGGCATGAATTGATGAACTTGCATTGAAGAAAATATTTTTGTTTTCTGTGGGCTGTAAATAGGCCAATCTATGAGGCTAAATAGCATGCCAATATTGATGACTGATTGTGTCAAATGTCTAAGGATGAATGCTAACATGATTTGTTTCCAACTTTTGCCTTAAGTTACAATTTAGCTAACTAGCTAGCTGCCGACCCTTTTCAATTCCAATGGTGGCTGTTATTTCATTACCAATGTTAAGTGTCATAAATAGTTAACACTGGTGCTGAGTCATGATTCATAAATAAAGAAATACCCAAAACATGTGATATGTTTTCAATTTGCAGACAATTTAGAAAAATCCAGGATGCCTGAGAGCCTACTGCATTTTATTCCATAATAGTTGTTTCTTTAGGAACCTGAATGTTGTCTTTTCCTTCACAAAAAAAAATATTTCCACTATAAAATGATGCAGAAAAGGCACAGATATATGAATAAAAATCCACCAGAATGCAGGAAATTAAGTGTTTACCGCTCAAAAATTTCTGGGGGAGCACCCCCATACTCCCACCTATAATTTGGCCCCCAAAATGTTGAAATGAAACCTAGCCTATATGACCCTGTACGCAGGTTGACAATATATTCATAGATATGTTGTTTTTACTTTTTGGATTAAAAAGAAGGCATGTCAGTAAACTCCATGTCGGCCCTTAGTGTGATTATCATTTCATTTTAGAGTGGCCCTTTGTGAAAATGAGTTTGACACCCTGATATAGGTAATATAGCCTAAGGTCTGTCTCACTTGTATTCATTTTACTCTGAAATAACTTGAATGAAACTTTAGATGTCTGGGGATAAGCAACAGTCAGGTAGCTATTTAAAGCTATAAAGGTAAAGCATTATGACATTTTTTTTGCATGCGCAATAAAGTATACAACAAAATTTGTCGCGCGCACTGTCCTATTCCCTCTTGGGCTAAGCCCCAGATGTTTCAGAAACCTAGAAAGGCCCCTGCCTCTGCTCAACACTACAACATTAGCCTCGTTCGACTTGAAGCCGTCTTGCTCAGACCAGCGCAGAGCTATGACGCGCGTCTTGCTGAGCGCAAAAAAAAAATGCTGCAAAAATGCTGTGCGCTCAGCAAGCCGAGCGTCATAATTTCGCAGGTTTGAGCAAGACGGCGACATCTCTAACGAGGCTATTAAGAAGGCACCGCTGTTAATTGAACATCCTACCAGGTGACTGTGAGGTGAGTGTGCAAAGTTGTTATCAAAGCAAGAGGTTGAAACTTTGAAGACCCTAAAATAAAAAACATATTCTGGTTTGTTTAACACTTCGTTTAATACATAATTCCATATGTTCCTTCATAGTTTAGATCTGTCTTCAATATTAATCTACAAGGTAAAAAAAAATACAGAAAAACCATTGAATGAGAAGGTGAGTGCAAACTTTTGACTGGTACTGTACATCAATAGATATAGCTGCAATCGTGAATGCGCATTGAATAACACTTAGATCTGTTATTTATAATCATTTATTCACCTGCAGAAAACAGCTTACATAATAGTGAAAAAAGAGGCAGCAGTAGAGTATTGTTCCAATGGTACAAACATACTTTATTGTACAATTAATTTATTGGCAAAAAACAATCAGACCACCAAAATAACTTAAAAAAAGGAAACTAATGAAAATGGAGCAACAGTTATTTTTGCTTTCTCTCAGCAAGCACCAAAATTGTTAACAAGAGGAACGAAAAAGTGGTCAAAGACTCCATTTGAATACTAAACAAATATTTAAATAGTCTTATTTCCAGTCTCTTTTTAGGAGAAGAAATGATTAAAACAAAACTATTTGTTCAGTTGCCATCGGTTTGTACAGTGATTCAGTACGTTTACAACTATATTCAATGTACATGAAACATTTCTTAAAAAGGATGGTATAATATACTCCACGGTCTCCCCCAGGGCAAACTGAATGACTGTCTGCAGTGTCTTTTTGCATCACCATAACATCTTCAATAGAAAACAAAACAAGTTGTATCTAATAATTCCTGTAGCTTCAAGTTTTATTTCCAAAAAATAAAATTAAATAATATATCTATATATAAAAGACAGTTTTTCCTTGTTTTTTTCTTATAAAATAAGTCTCAAGATATATTGCCACCTGGTTCTGATGCATCCCCTACCCCATACCCAGCAAGCCCAACCTTTTGAGAAAAATAGTGAGCATGTGAATATTGTGTCTTCAGTACTCTCCATAAAAAGCTAAATAACCCAATTTTAAACTCTTTCAGATCACACCTCTAATTAACCCCCGGCCTCGGCTCTACTTGGTGCGGGTTTCACGCTTAAGTTTTAAAGATTGTTCGGGTGTGTGACATGTTGCGATAAGCCCCTCCCTGCCCTAAAACCTTGTCAAAAATACACAAAAAAGGCGCATTGGTGCTTGTGACCTACAACACCCCATACTGTACCTTTTAGAAAAAATCTGAATACTGTACAGTAGCTCAGGAGTACTTTTGTAGTTTTTTTTGTTTGTTTTTTTAACAGATAGAGCGAATATCCAATGAAACAAGAGGGGGGGGGAGAGCAGCAGAAAAACTTTCTCTGCTCATAAGGTTTTAAAGTATGTACAGGTTTTTTTAAAGTTTTTTTTTTTTTTTTTACATCTTTCACTTTAATTACAAAAAAACGGCATCTAATTCAACAGTTTCTTACTTTGTACAGTTCTAACATTGAATTGAGTTCTGTGTCTGAGAGGCAGTCATGAGGATGAGGCGAAAGAGAGAAAAGACTATTGGAAAAATGAAACCGTTGGTCGTTGAGGAAACAGGCAGGATTTTCTTCAGCCAAAAAAAAAAAAAAAGCTGATAACTTTATCCGAATCTTGTCCACATCACAGTTCATAAACAAGGTTGTTAATATATGTACACGCACAACCTTTTAACATAAGCCAGCTTGAGACAGAGGCACAGTACGCCTCTGACAGCTAGACGGTCGGACATCAACAGTTCATCCCTCCATTGTTTTCGGGGGGAGGGGGGTGTGGGGTAAGGAAGGTGTGCACATTCATAGGAGAACTGAAAATGGAAGGTGGAGAGGTGGCCCAAGGGTGCAAGGATTTGTTCGGCGGATCTGGCCGTTGAAAAATACGACCAAACCTGCGGTCAGTGTCACCCACTCCCCAAAACACTGTTGAGGTTTAATTTTTAAAAAAAAATTATAACAATCTGGCAAAACCAAACTGTAACTTTAACGCACCCTCCCACCCACCCAGAAAATAAAATAAATTCTATATATGTGAATTGTTGCAGTCGCTGTAAAAATGTACATTGCGGTGAAAACTGTCAAGAAGAAGGCTCCTGTAACAGAGGATATGTATGACGCTTGTTTTTAACATCCATTCAGGGGAAAAAAATTAAAAGTCAGAAATAAAATATACTTACTCTCTGCAAAAAAATACAATTATGACCGGGTATTTGAGGAGGAAAACATAACGATAAAAAAGGTACATCGTGTCAACTCACTTTTAATTTTTAGCCACATTTAAAATCTTAAAAATATTCATAAAAAGGCAAAAATTCTCAGTCCCCAAAAATATTGTGTCATAGACTAAGGAAGAAATATCTTCAACCTGAAACACTGCCCTTCCACCTTTTTTGTACACAATTGGCAAAAATATATAGATATATATTAACAGCAATAACTTACCATTGTTTTTAATTTATTCATTTATTGACTTCTAAGATTTATGTTGCAT
>CM049411.1:23342500-23472500 GCA_026929865.2 Hyperoplus lanceolatus | reverse complement strand
ACCCAAGCCTCTTGACATACTCCAAGTAGCCCAAGAGGACTTCATGGTACACCGCCGTTCTTAGACTGCGAGGTCGGAAGAAGTGCACACTGTCCAGGTAGGAGATGTAAACTCGCCTGAGAGGGAATGAAAGAGGAAATATAAAATGTATCACAATAGATGTAATAGAACTCATTGGAAACACAAAGCACTTGGTAGAATGATGTTTCCAGAATGGTGATGTCCTCACCTTTGGTTGGGCTGAGGGCAGTCAGATCCATACTCTTGGACATGCATACCAAAGAAGCAGACTTCTGCTCCGTCAACGTCCTCAAACGCAAACAGGGCTTTCGTCCTGTAGGGGAAAGACTCCGACATCTCCCCGCTGTCCACAAACCTGGAGAGAAAAACATGAGTCAAAATGACTGATTGTAGAATAGAAGGAAGAAGAAAACATTTCTGTATTCATTCTGTTAAATAAATGTTTTGTTTTTTAAATCGAATTTAATATAAAAAGGGAAATACTTTGTTCATCCTTCATTAAACTGAAAATGATCATATAGGTTTATACAAACAAATGCATTTAAAACCAAAGTACATGAGCATCTCACACTGTGGATGGTAAGAGAAAGATGTGTTCATGTGTACATCCAACAATGTGTTTTGTTCTTTTTACCTGGACTTCATGCCTGGCTTAACCTCCACCACTTTGTCAGACACGTGGACCACGCGGATGGTGACTTCTCCAGACTCAGGATGGCTCATGCGCTTCAGGTAGTCGTTCACCCTCGTCTCTAGGTAATAGCCCAACTTTGTCTGGGGCAATCCTGTGTGGGGGGAGAGCCGGGCAAAGCATTTTTTAAATATCACTTTAGTTCACTTGACAACTCCCATTATTTGTTCTCATTTTAATCCTCTTATCACACCCATTCTAATTATGATATTTAAGAAGAAATACACTGAATTAGAATGATGTCTACACCATTGTAATTCAGTGTATTTCTTCTAAAATATCATAATTTGCTATTCAGAGCAATTAACAATATAGACCCCCCCCCATGCACCCCACCCCTAGAACAGCATTCAAACATATTGGATTTTTTTTTTTTTTTTTTTAAACCAAACCATAAAACAACATAGGGTATATAAAACAAATTAGTATTAAGGCTAAATGAAAATGGTTGTTGTAGGCCTAAATGTTTTGGGAGTCTTTCATCCACGGCTTATTTCAGACTGTGTGTGGAGTGGACACACTATGCCTGCGTGCAGGTGGTTGCCATGGTGCTGCTTCAGCCGAGGCTTCGTAAGCGAAAATTAAAGTGAAAATGAATGACTTGCGGCTGCCACTAACATTCATGGAGGTTTTGGTGTAAGCGCAGGGTTATAAGTAGGACTTTTGCAAATGACAGGCTTTCTTTTCTGTTCTTTTCCGCGTAGTCCCCGAGTCACACACGGAAGACTAGTGAAGCTCGCGCAGCTGAGCTAGGAAGCGCTAGGTTCCGGTTTCTGCTTCAAAATAAAAGTCAGAATTGACTTGACGTTTTGCCAGTTAAATGATTTTAATTTGAAATTACGCTGTAAGACATGTTCCGTTTGAATTGACAGTAACTTAAATGCGAGCCATAAGTATAGTTTTTGGTGTTTCAGTTGTTCTAGCATTACTAGTTGATACAACAGCATTGCTGTTACAGCATGTGAAAAAACCACAACGTTTTTGGTACTGATTTTATGTCATTCTTTTACTGCAGTTTCGAGTAAGTAAAGGGGGACAAAATCATATCAATGTTTGACAGCAGTCTCATATGAATAGGTCAAATGAAAGTTGACCGCACGTTCAGCACACCCTTTTCCTGTATGAAAGGCGTGTACAAGCACAAAACAAAACATTCGGATTAAATAGGTTACAACCACAAGAAGCATTGCCACTTACTTTTGGCAGAATATTTGTTCTCCTTCCTCGTCTTTCCTGCTTTCTTTAAGCAGCTGTCACATACAAAACTAGGAAAAAAAAAGAGGTTGAGTCAGTGGAATTACATTAAAAACCATCATAGGGACAATAAGAACGACTGGAAGTAGAAATTGCTACTCACCCCATTGGCCAGATTGTATCATTGTGCAAAACACAAATCTGATGCATCCTGCGCCCACAGTCCATACATTCTACAAGCCTGAAAAGAGACGGATGGAGATACAAATTACACACTGAAGCCTTTGAAAAAATAATTAATAATTATAATTTTTTTTACTCAATGCTAAGACTGAGATTGGGTCAGCGGTTAACTTACAATTCAGGGTCCAGTGTGTCATTCTTCTTCTTCTCAAACTGCTCCTTGTTAATCGATCTGAAATGATTAGAGACAGTATGTCAATGTATAGCACAAAAGAAATTGTCAGATAAGATAGCAATATAATAGATCAAATTCATATAGAGCTTTTCCCAGAGTTCAAAGACGCTTAAACAGAAGTTGAGTACAGGTTTCATCAACTTTGCCTGCTGTAAAAGTTAAGTTATGATTTTGAGATAAGTTAGAAACTGTTAGAAAAATGCGTAGTTAATCCTATCAGGAGTGTGGCTGGGAGAGGAAAAGAGCTCGCTAGTTAGTTCATGGAGATTGAACATTACGTTTCGAAATGCCAGGATGATCACTTTTCAAATAAATCAGTTTTTTAACTTGAGTTTTTCCTTGCTTATTGAATGGACAAATACTCACGTCTGTGGCTGGGTCGGGTCGTCTCCCAGGGAAACCGTCTCACCCTGGATCTCGTTGAAGCACTTCTCGCAGAAGTGGTACCTGTCAGCAACAAGCCGCATTGTTGGTGATCTAAACCGTTTTCCCCCACAGAATAGTCAGTCACAGACAGCGCACGGGACAGGGAGGCGGGTGCAGTCGCCCATTGGTACAGGACAAGGGCAAGGCAGGGTGCCACAAGATGAGCAAGCAGGAAGCAGGAGCGCAGCACAGCAGGGAGTCATCATCGCAACAGCCAGTCATGAGTTTGAGGAGTGAGGGGATGGGTTTGGAGGTGCATGGTTGGTCAAGGCAAAAGCAAGCCAATGTTGATAGCACACAGCCATTGGAACGTGAGGACAGACACATTCATATGGACCAGGGACAAGACGAAGACAAACACACAAGCAGAGAGCCGAGAGCAAAGCACAGGTTAGACATTAGGACATGAGACGAGCAGAGCAACAGAACCAGCGTCAGAGCTAGCAGAGCAACAGGGACTAAACATGAGGAGGGAACTGGAGCAGGAAGTTGCAGCACAGGACGTATTACAGAGAGACGCTGAACAACTATGAACAATAAGCACACAACTCTGCTCAGCGGTTCACTCATTCAAGCGGTTCATTTTAAAGTCGGTCCTTTCACATTCCAGTAAAGTTTTCAAGGATGTGCAAGACGACTGAAGACAGTGAGATGGAGAAAAAAAAATAAGAGGAAGTGTGGACATATCTACAGAAGAACTATGATGCGAAAACAGCTAAATAAAATAGTATTTTTTTGCATTATTTCTGATTGTTCCAAAAAAGGAAACAGCCATTGACTGTGCTTTAAGGGAGGCTTTATCTGTTCAGATCTCTGGTGTAAACAGTACACCAAGAGTTACCTCTTTGGATGAGGTGTTGTTAATAGATTAGTTGAATGACACCAAGAAAAGCAGTAGGAATGTGAGGGGAGGACCGACTGTCAAAATGCAAGTGCATTAATGAAGGTTTAAAAATGAGAAACGTGAAGTGACGGGAAGCGTTCAGGGAAACAAATGTCATCAGATCAACACTTTTGATAAAAAACATCTCCCATCTAGCCCATTTTCTCAGGGAGCACAATACAATACAATTCAATACAATTCAATTCAATTCAATACTTTTTCATTTCTGTTTAACTCTTTTCCAATATCTCTACTATGAACTCTTCCTCTTTGACTGACACATCCATCCAATCTAGTCATCCTGCCCTAACCTTTATTTCACGGGTTTCACTCCCTTCATACCTGTTCTGGTAGCTGAAGTAAGCAGCGTCTCGGGGAATAGTGCACAGCTGCTTTCCGTAGCAGCACAGTGTCTGAGGTGAGAACTCCAGCTGATGGGCGGAAAAAAAGTGGGAAAATATTAATATTATAATAATATGAATCTCTATTAACTGAAGTCAGACACACACACATTGGCTAAACAATGTTCAACACAAACACAACAGGACAGTGGAAGTTCTACAATGTGAGATGAACCTACATCCACAATTAAGGTGGAAAACCTCCACAGTTGGGTGGAGCTGATCTGTCTTTTAAAAGATTCCAGCAAATATCAAACAAGTAAAAGCTATTTTTTCTTTGTCTCACTGTCAAAAGTAAGCCTTCAGTCAGCCTCTGGTTGTAAAGGGACAATCTGTTTCACTATTTGTCTGCAAAACCAAAAATAGTAGAGTCTACAGAGAGCTGAAATGTGATATGATAGTGGTATGACCGAGGCCAAATTTAGCTATGAACCATCTCCACTGTTTCCATTTTCAGATGTGAATGACGGGATCTAATTTCACCATCTGAAACATACTCAAAACATTCACACACACCACCATAACTCGAAATAGTAAATACATTATCAACAAACATGACTTCACACATTCTATACCTCCTAGCTAGGCTAAGTTCACCAGGGGCTAAGGAAAACCAAAACAAAAATTGGCATTACTATTCAGCCTGTAACTTTATAAAGTGAAGTTTTGATGTGGTAAATAGAGCGGTCCTACAGGACACAGTGTATTGATGAGTGCAATTGGACATAAGGGAAAATCAGCCCATGTAAGGCAGGCTTCATCTAGAAATGTGTCTCACCTTCCTCCCACAACAGTAGCCAAGGCTCTGCATGACAGGATCAATCTCCTGCTCAAAAACCTCCGCCAGCTTGGAGCAGAACTTGTAGACTCTAGATGTTTTGCGGTTGTACAGCCAGGCGTTGTTGAACATCAGCCAGATGTCATCCACATACTGCCAGGGATCCTGGTACTGACCTACAACCGAAACAAAGCAATGGGTGAGACCAGCTCCACATTAAAGAGAGTTGGCTCAGTGGAACATTGTCTATTAATTGGCTGTTGAAGTGGTCTTGATTTTATTTTTGATTATATCTTATAGCTCAATCTGGTGATTGGTGATATGAAGCAGCAAGTACTAACCTGTGTCCAGCTTCCGCTTGATAGTAGACAAGTCCATGGGGGTTTTCACAATGTCAAAGTAGTCCTGAAAGAGCACAATAAGCACGTATTTAAGATTAGGAGAGGGGTTGCAAATTAGTCTCGACTAAAAAACCTGTATGCATGGCATCTATTTTATATTTTATATGAAACAATGTACAATGTATGTGTTGCTCAATAAACTCCTAAATTAAATAAAAATGTATTCCATTAGTCGTTAAAGGTTTCGTCCTGGTTTTTGTGAGTTAATCTTTAAAACAACAAAGCGAGACGTAGGAAATCAACATTCTGGTAAATATAGAGAGGGCAACGGGTGCTAAGAGATGTTTGTGAGGGAACTACACCAAAGACCATACAGACATTGCAGACAGTGACAGGGACAATGAGGTTTATACAAAGCACAGGAACAAGTGCATCTTAACCCTAGCAGGGATACATACAGGTATACACAGCAGCTGTGGGTCTACAGGCATTCTGAACGGCAGAGACTCTGGATCTTGTCTGTACAGAGATTCCAGCGTGGGCATCAAGGCCTGGCGAAGCTCTTCTGGCTTGAAGACTGGGAAGAAATAGAAATCGGAGAGAAGAAAAGGAATCTAAGATTTATCGAAAAACTTCAATTACACATTTTGATTCCATGAAAAAAAAAAAAACAATTTAGAACAATAATAATGTTTGGGTATGAGGAAATGGTGGGAAGGTGAATATAAGTGCTGAACTTCTCCTTACTCTTCTTCTTCACTTGGGCCTGTGTTGAAGCTGCATCCGACGACTCCTCTTCATCTTTCACTTCCTTCTTCACCTCCGGTTTCCTGTCTTCCATTTTCACGCTCACAGTCGACATTGTTGTTGTTGACGACGACGACGACGACGAGGAAGTCTCCATGGAGGCCCCTTTACCTCCCTCTCCAGAACACTCCTCTTTCTTCAGCTCTATCTTTACAGGCTTTTCCTCCATTTTGATGTGGCTTAGCTTCCCTCCTTTGGAGCAGCTGCCAGGGTCGCTCTCCTCATCATCATCATCATCATCATCCTGCTGCTGCTGCTTGATTTCCATCTTGGGGTCGAGGTTGGCGGCTGAAGTGTTGGACTGTGGGTGCTGGGACGAGGTGTCCAGGCTGCTGACAGAGGCTGGCGTATGGGCCTGACTGTCCGCGGGGAATGAACCCTTTTGGGACAGCTGGAGACGGACATGGATACAAAGTCAGGTGTGTCGAAAAGGTAAATAAGATATTGTGATGCCTGACAATTAAAAGGTGGAGTCAGCAATTCACTTGTGGAGTCAACAATGCTTGTTGTCAAAATAAATGTTTGTCAAAATCAATGAATACCTATCAGTTCAGTGCAGAAACATATCGGGTGTTAATACACAACCTGGGCTCTATGAATTAGTACGTAAACCAAAGTGGGCACCATAGCTAGCAACATGCCCGTGTACAGAGCCTAGGCTGTGTATTAGCACAAGATTTATTTGCCAGGCCACACAGTACGGACAGGTAGCGGATCATGAGGAGATATTGATTGATTTCACAGGCAACAAGCACTCTCCAGAATCGCTGGTTCTGCCTTTAAATGAAGGGATACACTGAAGAGGTTTTTAATAGCTCAAAAGGTAAAGCATGAGACAAACCCAAACACCTACAACACAGTTTAGTCATGGATAAGGCAACAGTAAATTGTTTGGTTTCATGACAAAGACTCTATATTTTAAGCAATATAAGTAGAAGCAGGAGATTAAAATAAACCTTAAAGGACATGAGTTACTGCTAAAGGATTAATAGCATCTGTGAAATAAGATGAACTCAATCAGTCTCAAGTGTTATTATGTTTAAACATGTAAAAGGCTAAATCTGACTGACCGGAGTGCGTGGCAGCTGAGCACTGTGCGGGGTTGAGCTGGAGGCCAGTCCGGGGTGAGATGGAGTGGTGGAACCAGCCTGCCCCATGTGCTGCTGCTGTTGGAGGGACTTGTTGGAGCCGGGGCCCTGGCCATGCTGGTTCTGCTGGGGGACTGAAGGGGGGGCCAGCTGTGGAGCATTGGGGGTGTGTGGCTGTGGGGTCTGGGAGCCGGCTAGTCTGGGGGGCGTTTGGTGAGGAGTAGGAGATCGGCTGTGAGCAGGGGAGGGCGAGCTGCCGCCGCGCATGGCTGACAAATGGGGTATGGAGTTGGGTTGCTGGTTTGTGTTAGATGACGTCATTGAGGAAGCAGCTGAGTTGGGACCCCCACCACCTACGCTCTGCGGACCCATGGGCCCCACTGAGGACACGCTTCCGGGACCACTCACTGACCCTGGCCCAGCTAGAGGACTAGCGACTGGAAGAGAGGGAGGAGTGCCCATCTGTGCCTTAGGAAAGAAGAGCATGAGGGTAGAGAGAGGGGTGACAGACATGAAGAGGGTCAATTACAGGTATAGTTCAAGAAGAAAAGTATCCTTGTATGATATGGGATCATTTTACAAATCACTGCTTTAAAAAAACAGCAGAATCTGTGCGCTTCAGAATCAATCTTAATCTCTGTTATGGCTTAAGTGTAACATGTCACAGATCTACTATGATATGCTTGACTAACAGTAAATCTAACTTGAAGCCACCTCACCTGTGTCATGCCTGCCTGTGCTCCAGGTTGAGCCATTCCAGACTGAGCTGATCCAACTCCTGGTCCTGGGCCAGGAAACTGTCCCTGGGACAGATACTGGTTCTGAAGTTGGTTTACATTGGGCTGCCCCATCCTGGGTCCGACCATCCCCATCTAAAAACAGGAAATGTCATAAAAGGGCAAGGGTTAATGCTTATACAACTTTTTCTGCCAAGCTAGTATATTCAATCCATTAAAAGTGCGTTTTGTTATACACCTGTCCTGAAAAGAGTTCAAATGATACCCTCTGCTAGCTACTGCAGAGTTCTTAATTATAGTATTGGAATATTAAAAACAAAACTATGTGACACATGGTGTGTTCAGTACTGACCTGGTTGCCAGATGCTCCCATAGGGAGAGGAGGTGTGGACCTCTGGCCAAGAGACTGCATTCCCATCTGATTAAACTGATTCATACCTGACAAAACACAGATTGTTATGATACAACACTTAACATGTCATATTGTATTTTGTTCTTAAATAGTTCCCATACATACTAGGGGTGTAACGGTACATGTATTTGTACCGTACCGTGATGGTACAAGCACGTATTTGGTGTTACAGAGGTGGACCGCGGTCCGTTCGTGGTGTACATAGCGTTATATGGCGAATGTACAGGCTTGTTTTGCTGTGTGGAACTTAAAACTTGTCGTCGAAGTTCCCCCCGGACCATTTAGCCTCCAGCTCGGCTCGCACGTGCGCAGTAGCAGCCAGCGAATGAGAGTCTCTTATCTCCATGGTGAGCATGAGGGTCAGGCAGGGTTGCTAACTTAGCAACTTTGTCGCTATATTTAGCGACTTTTCAGACCCCTCTGGCGACTCTTTTTTCAAAAAAAGCGACCAGCGACCAATCTAGCCGCTTCTTCTGGTGTTATTGGTGACTTTTGGAGACCCTGGCTGTCGCTAAAGCATGTATCGCTCTTAACTTCTAAACGAGCAGCGGGTGACTCCGCGGCCACTCCCCCCGTCCCAGAGCACTGACAGGCGGCCGTGTTTTCACGCAGCAGTCCCTCCCAGCTACGGTCAGAGCAAGAGATAAACAGATCTCCGCTCTAGTGTTCCGTTTGCATCCCTACTAGCAGTTGTAGCAGCGTTCCCCCCTCGTTTACAGTCTATCAGTAGTGCAAATAAAGATGTTATACAGTGCTATCGAACAGAGAGCGAACTGCATGACGAAAGTCAACAGGAAACCAGAGCTTGGAGGCGTCCCCCTGTTATTCAAATCCCGTTTGAGAGATAATTTAAGATTCCAGGTGAATTCTGAAAACAGTGATAGACGTTTGGAACAATGTCGGCAGAAGGGGCATTGTTTCACTGCGATCGCCTATGCGGCAACACGTCGAACATGCATGCGCATTTTAGAAGGCAACATCCAGGTGTTACTATCACCGTTACTGTGAAGAAAAAATGATGCCACATTGCATCTCCTGCCTGATGCTGTGTAACGCAGTATTGTTACTTTTATCTAATTTTCATGGCGTGCACAACATAGAGTGCACCGTCACTGGTGAGGTGGGTTTTGTTGATTTTTTAAGACCACTTGACCACCCAAAAGTTGTGTGGTTTGCCGAAAATCACGCCAATCAAAAAAATTAAAAACAAATAAATAAATAAATAAATAATAAATTAAAAAAAAGATACGGGGCGATAGTGTATTACAGAACAGTTTGTGGCGCAGCATCTAGGTCTACTATAGGCTACTGACGAAAATCACACAACACATTGCATCTATTTATTAACAATATTTATGAATTTAGGCTATAGCCTATTTTGCTGCTCCAACTCAAATTCAGCCCAGCCAGGCGATAGTTAAGTTTCAGTTTCGTTTTCATCTCCGTGGTATACATCCATTTGGACCAGCTGATCGGCTCCCGACAGCAGGAGTCAGTCTGCGTTCCAGTTGTAGCCTACTGGGAAGTCGGATTTATGGTGCCAGTGATAACTGAACTAAATGATAAAATAAAGCGATCTTCTCCTTCCTATATCTGTCTATCTTTATCCCTCCACTGCACACTATCCATGCTAAAAGGAAGCAGGATTATAACCTCATTTAGCACATTATTTATTTATTTTCTCCCCCATCTAATTTTGACGATTTTTAGAAAAATGTGTTGGTCTGTAAGCGCTAAGGGAGCATGTTTAAATAAAACCTGTGAACCTTAACTTTTAAATGTATTTTATTTCATGTTTCTATGTGCTACGCAGGCTTAGATATTAAGGTTTTGGTAGACTTGACAATTCGTACTATTTTTTCAGAAAACCCTCAGGCATTAAGGACATGCATCCTAGATTGCAATAGTCATCAATGGGTTAAGAGAGCTGCATCAATATTTTCTTTTTTTAATGTCAAAAAGGCCCATTAATAGCCTACTGTATATTTTTTCATTGCAATTTTAGTTACTGCACCTACACTAGTATTTAATAAGTATTTTATTTATTGGAGAATTGCAGCAGTATTTTTATATTTGTTGTGCATTTTATTTGTATGTTACATACTGTCAGCTAGTTACTGACAGCTAAAGCTGTTCATTCTCCCTTAACTATGGACCGTACCGTACTGTACCGTACCGTGACTTCAAAACCGAGGTACGTACCGAACCGTGACTTTAGTGTACCGTTACACCCCTAATACATACTATACAGGTTTATTATGTTCTGTAATAGTGTGAAGTTTCCAAAACAAAAACATCACAAGCCTCTACAGCTTTCAGTATTTGACTTCCATAACATGTTGGGCTGTTGCAACAAATGTGTCAAATGTTGGTCCGATCATAAGCTAAAGAATCAAAATGAGGTGTCCACGTTCCCTGTGGTTCTTTACCTGGGCCTTGCATCCTGTTGACCATCTGATTTGGTCCAGTTGGTCGCACCATTGACGGGTCAGGGAGTGGGCCATCTGTAAAAACAGAGACAGGAGATTAACAAAATCAATTTGTCATCTGTGCAGAGGAGAGCAAGAAATGGAAATGCCACAACCAAGTATGTATGGAGAGGTTAGACTCTGGAATGTTTCTTCTGTTTGTTTTGTCAGGATATAGAAGTGGCATTGGGGTTTGTGTGGTCAAAAATAAGCTAACATAGACACCTGGAAATGACACTATAAAAAATTCCGTACGACAGTTCATTTATAATGTGAACCCTGTGAGCATGACGAGACACAAGCTACTCCATTCGGATATGTGTTGTATATACAAAACAATATATAAATGTCAAAATGTAACATTGCGCATTAAATGATCATTCACACAAACTGACTTGTTGGCAGTCCAGTGGGGGGCTGACCCATGCTGGCAGTCCCGATGCCCAGACCCTGCTTCTGTAGCCGGGTCCTCCTCTTCTCCTCCAGCTCCTTCTGAATCTTATAGATCTTCTCCGCTAACAGGTGATAGTACTCAGCCTGGCAAAAAAAAGGGTAACAAAATAAGGAAAACTTGTCAAATGTGTAAAGGCTTTGAAAATGGAAAAGTAGTAGAATAAAGGAGTTGAAATAAACTACAGTTAAACTTTTATAATGGACCTCTACCAAAAATGAAACAGCATGAAACTGCTGCAGTAAACTTAATATTCACTAATCAGTCTCATACTCTCTAGGTTTTCACCAACGACCCCTCAATGGCACATGCATTGAGATTTGACAAACAAGCAAACTTTCCAACAATTTCCCCTTCTTAAAGCACTTTGAGTGACCTTGTGTTTGAATTGTGCTATATAAATAAACTTGCCTTGCCTTCTTTTTCAAATGAACACAGTGAGCTAGAGGAGAGAACAACTTACTCTACTGTTTGCTGACTCATACATGTCTCCCTCGACCTTTCTGGCATAGGCCACCAGGTTCTCCATCCGGCGGTCCTTGAGAGCAGCAGGGTCCGGAGTGGGGAAGATGGCCTGGACACTATGGGTGGGAGAACAGACCAAGAGGAAAGCAAAAGGAGGAAGAAGAGGGGAATTTTTTATTATTAGCTCCTTTTTTATTATTTTTTTTTTCACATTTATGTTGTTATGGTTTCTAAACCCAAAGCCCTTTTCAAAGAGTTTCCTGTGGGTGCCTGTTACGGCTGGGTATCGTCAAGGACTTCGCGATACGATACGTATCACGATACACTGGTCACGATACGATATATCACGATATATTGCATATCTTGATATATCACAATATATTGCAATATTCCATAAACAAGTTGCCTTGTCAAACATAACAGCACAATATATTTATAGTTGCACAGACAAATGAAGTCAAAACTATTTCATTCATAACTTCCTTTACTATTTTTCTTCCTTTTTTTTGGTTTTGGCAAATGATCAAACACTGCTGCAGCTGCTTAACATCAAAATAACAAATCCAATTCACTCTTGTACTAACTGTACAGGACACAATGAAAATGAAAACACATCAGTGTGCTTTTGTGACACAGTGAATCTTAAGGATTTTTATAAACAAAACTGATCTAACTTCAATAGTCAGTATCCTAGAGGCTCAGGCCTGACAGCAGACATGGGTTTGAATCTGACCCATGGTTGTTTCATTCCCTCTCTGCCCCACTTCATATCTGTATCTCTGCACTGTCAATAAAGCCTTGAAAAGCAAAAAAAAAATAAAAAAAATCATAAAAAAATTAATTAAAAAAAATGATATTTTGATATAAAAATCGATACTGATATCGGGAAACGAAGTATCGCGATATATCGATATTTCGATTTTTTGACACAGCCCTAGTGCCTGTGTTGTGGCCCGGCAACTGGCACACTACCCAGTGTCTGTGCATGTGTGTTTGGTAAGTGCCAGTTCACAGTCATAACCCTGCTGTTCATCATAGTTAAGTTCAAATAATTTTTGGTCCTAAACAAAATAAATCAAACTCTGAATTAGGGCTGGGCGATATATCGAATATATTCGATGTATCGCGAGATGTGCTCCAGGGGATGTATAAAATGACCCTATCGCGACCATCGAATACAAATTGGCACGTAATGTGTTTTTTTGCCGCCGCCACCGGCTGACTCGCTGGTGTTCGCTTCTCTCGCTCTTCCTGTGGCCTCTGCCTCAGACTACATGCAGGCAACCACCACCCTCCCAACCAGAGCTCCGGGGCACCTGTGACGTAGTGCCTTGCGAGTGTTTCTTTAACGCCAGTGAAAACAACGACGAGAGGGGGAGAAAAAAGACGAGGGCTCTTGCTCTTATGACAGCCGAACGAGCGGGTGGAGGGGGCGCGAAAGACGGCGATGGTGGCTGTCGTTCATAGCATGGACCTTTTTTGTAGACGGGGCTTGACAGCAAGCGGCCGCTGTACAGAGCCTGGTCCTTATGAGAGGAAGGCGAACGAGCGCCGGGGGAGTTTTTGGTCCAACGTCACACAACCACGGCATCCGATTTATTACGGGCAGCCTCTTATAATAGGTCCATGTCAGCACCAAGGGAGGTGCACACCGTTTATTAACTAAAAGTCTATGTAAAGTAGGCTACATTTGTGAGTATTTTTTATAAAATAAAACAGTGTTTTAGTGATAATGCAGGAGGGCTAGATCAATAGGTATGAATAGCATCCAGGAATGGTGCATCGGTTAGAATGCAAGGAATGATGATGATGAGACTTTGCTTTCTTTAGACTATAGGCTATTATTCTCAGCCGTATTTATTTAAATCCTCTGATTGTCTTCCAGTTTTATTTTCATTAACTAAATACAGGAGAATCAAACAAGGCAGGTAACAGAGGGACGATGAGCCACCTGCTGTTTGCGCCGCATGAATCTCTTCTCGGACTAACAGGCAGAAAACGAAACTAACTTACACTATAGAGCAACTGCTCTTAAAGCGACAGTAACCATTATACATGTCAGAGCCTTTTATACACATAGACTACTATTATGGATCAAAACGGTTCTGCATTTAAAGTGTGGCTGCTATCTTCAGGGGGTTAGTGGTGATAAACAATTAGTAAGTGGTTGTAATGAGTCATAATTAGTGTTCTCAGTTTACAGATTACCAGAAGATGGAAAAAACTGTTTCCAAATAAAATAATGCTGGATCCATTGCATGGGAGTGGAAGGATGTAGAATAATCAATACAATGTGCAAACTCTTTGCCATGTGCAAGTTTCAAATTGTTCCAATAGAAAGCACTAAAGAATATAAACATGGTGCATGTAGCCTAATTCATTGTTAGTGCAGACACATTTTGCAGGGACTATTTAAATCATATTACTGGTGTGATGTTATGCAAAAAATTAATTTAATTTAGGATGTGCTCTAGAGGAGATTTGAAATATATCGAGATATATATCGTGTATCGAGATATAGTAAAAAAATATCGAGATATTGATTTTTGCCCATATCGCCCAGCCCTACTCTGAATGTAGTGTAATTATCAGTATGCACGTGTGTTGTGATGACTGCCACAGAAGAGGAATAATTCCCCTTGTTCATGTACCATCTCATCTCCCCGCCAGTGCTTGATAACTATCATTGATCTGTGAGAGCCACAAACTGCGGTTATGTTCAGACAGCTTAGTTGAAGTTTCAAATCCAAGAAGACATGCAAACTTGTTTTGAGCAGAAATAGTGTTTTTGTTTCGTACACACAATAAGCATATTGCTGCAGAAATGACCAACAGGACTGTCAATCAAATTTACACTGTAAACAAAACATTTCGTTTGGGGTTTTTCCTTTCATACTTACAGTTTGTGTACCAAGTGGTTTCGTAGGTCCTGTGTGATGTCTTCATGCCAACTTTTCCTCATGCCTGAGGAAGAGGGAGGGCCTGCTGTGGGCATGGAGCCGACCCCACTGGCATCATTCATCAGACTGGGAGAGATAGGAGGGCATCATTCCAATGATTTAAAGTTCTGATGCAGGTCTGTCTAAAATGCTAAAAGTCTAAGGCATCTAAGCTCTGATAGGTGCTTCAAATCAAGGGACCCACCAGAAGGCAAGTTATGGTGTTTGTGTTCCTTGTTACCTTTGGCTGTTCACATTGAGGTGCATCATGGTATCTTGCAGCAGGCTGGCTTGTGTGGGAGCTCCCACGCCTCCGTTGACTCCCATAGGATTTGCACCTGTGCATAGAAAAGACAAGACATTATAAGTTTGCATTTTATTTTAACCTTATTTTCTACTCTGCCCAATTTTGCACTAGTGGTAAACATTTCCATGGTAACAGCGGGCTCCACCAATCAGAGACGTCACTGAGAAGCTCTAGGAACATGGGTGGTGTAGCTCTGCTCCCAGAGTTTGCGAATAAACGAGGTTGATATCATGCAAACTTGTGTCACGTGCTACGATTGAACGACGTGAACATGCAACCTAACTCACCCATTGGGTTGAGAGATCTCATGCCAGGCTGGCCTTGCAGACCTTGGTTGGGCATATTGGACGTGGCAGTCTGAGCCTGGATCTGGTTGCCCTGGTAGGTGAGGCCCAGGGCTGCATAGGCTCTTTCTATGGAGCTGGGGTCGATCTGGCTCGGAGGGTTGATGTTTGAAGCACTTGACGGGCCACCAGGCAATGCCCCCAGAGAGCTGCCCAGACCTGCCCCGGCAACACTAAGTAGAGCTGTGAGGACACAAGAGAAGAGTTGGTTAATAATAATCTAATCCATTTTGGAAATTATTGAGAATAAAAAACAAAACAAAAAATAAAATTGAAAGCTTATGAACCATTTGTCGGACATTCATGCAAAACTCCAAAAATGCATGCTGCATATCAAATGACTGTTAAGTACACATGGATTATGTTTAGCAAACTAATACTGCCAAGGCTGCAGGTTTCAATCCAGCAACATATTTGGTCAATCTCAAAGTAAGGTCAAACACAATATGATAATATCATTGTGTAGTTTTAACAAAAGGAATGTTCAAGTACAGCATTGTTTGGTCAGATACAGACACTCACACTGCGGGTTCCTCTTGTCCCCGGCATTCTTCAGCGGCAGGCAGACAGGACAGTCATGCCGCGTGCAGTTCTTCCAGTGGGAGATGATCTGCCTCGATGATGCACAGTGAGCAACTGAGGGTGAAACAGGGCAAGAAGAAGAAGACGGGAAGCGTTGGCAAACACAGAGGTGTATGAGGGAGGGGAGAGAGGCAGAAAAACAAGGATGAAACAAAGTGGGGAAAAAAGATAAATTAGAAATCCTAAAAATCTACCAACAAGTATTGTCCGTTTAGCATCAACCTTTTACAGCTTATGCATGTCACGCTGTTCCATTAACATTCACTTAGCAAATCAGTGCAAAACAACCGAACCTCATCTCGGAGCTTCATTGTAATGAAGGAATATGGCAAATGGATCAGTTTTTGGACAACAATGGAGATCTGTAGCAATATCAAAGTGGGTCATCAGCAAACCATATTTGTTAATTGGATACAAACCTGATGGCAGTTATATGAATTATTTGTTGATTATAATAAAAAAGATAAAATAACTATTGATTTATCCTTGATAACACCTGAATCTCTCTGTAACAAACCCTGCCTGACAAACACAGGGACACATCATAAACATCCAGTGTGCAGGAGCATGCAGCGTCCCTTCTACTCACCCTGACAGGACTTGCCGGCCTGGCAGTGAGTCATGTGGTTGAGGACGTTCTTCATGGTGCGGCAGTGGGGTAGGTTGCACTGGCGCACTTCACCGTTGGCCTGCTCCCGCCGCTGGCACTTGTGCGCGTGGAGCAGGAGCACAAGTTGCTGCTGGATGAGCTTGCGCTTTTCGGGGTCTGCGGTGGGCGGTGCTCCGGCGGCTGCGGATGCTGCAGAAACCTGGGCACTGGGACCCACCAGACCGGCCTGAGCGTTGGGCACCATCCCCGGGGCCCCTCCCACAGGTGCACCAGAGGGACCGCCCACACCTGCCTGTGACTGCTGGGAGCCCTGTTGAAATGGAAGGAATGAGAAGAGGTGCCATGGTTGAGAAAGTCGTAGTGAATATATAGGAAATAGGGAGACTTAAGATGGTAACAGAGAGCAGGGTAGGGAGCGGAAGGAGGGTGTTGTTTTTTTGTGGGGGGGTGGGGGGGGGTTTCCCCAATGGGAGGGAAGAGGTGTTTTTATTTCTTAAAGGGATAGTTCAGTATTATTGAAGTGGTGTTGTATGAGGTACTTATGCATAGTTAGTCTATTACCTTATGGAGAGCAAGATCAGTGCGCTCACTATAAGGACTTTTGGGGAGACGGTGCTGTAGCAGAAGTCAACAATGTACTGTTGCAGACAGGGTCAGCAGAAAAACTTTTTCGTTTGACCACATATATAAATGCTTACATAAAAAGTAAATATCCATTCACTTGTACACTAAATGTACAGGGCTGTACAGTGCGACAGATTTGATCGCATTTGCTACTGAAATTGATCACGTGCGATGATGAATACAAGTCCATTTGCACTAGTGCTAGTTGATAATGAGGAGAGGCTGTCTTTGAAACACAGAGGAGAGATGCACAACATTGCTTAGAGGGCTCTTACACTCCAAATGGGGGTAAATGTAGTCTTAGGCAAGTAAGTTATTGAGTCCACCCTTCACTTTGGCTGGTGAAAGATATGTGTCCTCGGGATCTGTGCTCGTGCAGCGATTCTACCGTATATATAAAAACTTCACCAACGGTAATTACCGGAAGGAGAGCGGGCACATTACCGCAGTTAAGTTAGCGCGTGTGCAAACAGAACATTTCCTGTACGCCTTCAAGTTAAAAGCCTGTTACTAGCCAAACGTGAGTTGACTTTTATTTTGAAGCCGGTAAGAACAGGAATTTAGCGCTTCACAGCCCTGCAGTGCTCTAGCTAGAAAGGCAACTCATTCAGCTGCAGAGAGCAGTCAACAGTTGTCTAAAAACAAGGTTTGAAATAAGCCACTGAAGAACAACTTCCAACACATTTAATTTAATTTATTTAAATTTTAATTTATTTATTTTATTATAATTTAATATTTAATTTATCCTAAATTGTACCAATATGTATAGTTCTTTATTTAATAGGCTATGTTCAATGTTTTAAAGTGTGGTTTTAATTAACAGAAGGACATTTTCTAAAAATGTTTACTATTATTAATATAATAATTATATGTATATACAAAACATATATAGATATAGATATTATTTTTATATTTTTATGTGGAGAAATAATTCTGAATCAGCAAAAAATTGCAATTGGCAGGTTAGATTATTTTGTCTAAATTGCAATCAGTGCACCCCTATTCATTCTTCTATAATTATTACTGCACACACTAGGATATAATATTAATTGAGAATCTCAAATGAGACCAAGATGACAGGCTCAAAGGTAATTACAGTGAAATGCAAGGGTTAAGGTTATGCAAGTTTTCAATCATACTTTGTGTGCTACCAAATTTATTTTTGTGCTACTGAATTTTTTTGCTTGCTAGCACCAGTGCTACCACCTAAAAAAATAAGCGTACAGCCCTGATGTAATATTTTTTCCGACCACTTTAGTTTCTGCCAGACAGCCGTTTATTTTTGCACTTTTTTCAAGCGCAATTCGGCCATGTATTCCTACACCAACTCATGCTGGTGGGGTACAGTGTATCAATCCGCCATTTAGCTGTTCTACTCAGAGCTATGGGACTTGGCGTAGTAATAGCTTAACGAACTACGCTTGAAAAAGTGCAAAAATAAACTGCTTTCTGGCGGCAAACTAAAGCAGGGAAAAAAATCCTACAGTTAGCGTAAAATTGAGCAGATATTCATTTTTTAGTTGACTGTGCTGATCTCCATCTCAATAGGGTAACAGACCAAATATGCATAAGTACCTCATATAACCCCACTTCAATAATCCTGAACTATCCCTTTAATCCTGCCAAATTGGTAAAATAACTATTGGACATCTTATTCTTACATCTGAAACAAACACTTTTTCGGTCGAATTGTATGCATGTCCTACCATGGTAGCCATTCCTTGCATGGGCTGGTTCTTCTTGTCCACATTGAACTGGGCCAGGCTGTTCGTCATGGGACCTTTGTTCTGGAGCTGAGGGCCCAGCCCTGTGCCTCCCAGACCTTGATTCCCCTGCCCTGCATACGGACCTCCAAAAGGGCCCCCAGAGTTCCCCATCATCCCCATCTGGGAGGGAGGGAGGAAAAGGAGGACAGCCAGAAAGTTGGTGAGAATGATGGAAAGATATGGAGAGTAAGAGTAGAGAGTGATGTAGGATGCTTAAGGTAAAGTAAGACAAAATATCAGCGGCGTAGTTGCAAGCACAATTCCCGTCACCCAACCCGAGACAGCATTTGATTTTAACATGTAACGGTATTTTGTTTTCTGGCAGCCTAATCTTCTGAGCATGAGCTTTGCATATTTCCTCACATCATGAACTCCATCAAAGTTAAACAGTGTTAGAAAATGTGTTGGGGGCACCCGTGGTGTAGTGGTTGGAGCGTGGTTTTCACTGGTCACCAGTGCAACTGAAATGTATCACTTCATATTAAATGTAATATTGGGTGCACCCAAAATATATGCTGGTGTGCACCCAGAGGAAAAAGTCAATCTGGAGCCCTGAACTACCGAATGAAGATTTTTTTTTTTCTTTAAATCACTTAACCAGATAACAGCTTTGATTCATGTGTAGATAAAACATTAGAAAACCACTTTAAAAACAAATGCAAACCAAATGTAGCAACAGAATCCATTAAAATGTGTAACAGCGGTCTGAACTTAATGGTTCCCTTTTTCTCCCTAGACTGTCAATCACAATCACCAATGGTATATTCCCTCTGCTCTTAATTCTGTCCAATCCTCACTATTCCTAACTGGAAACATCTCTCACTGCTTTTGATCTCTATGGCTGAATCAAACAAGCGTCTTCACACATTCATTCAGCAGCAGCAGCCTGCCACTGCAACGTCTTTACTGTCACTCCTGTGGGATTCTGGATCACACAAGCAGAGCCGTTTTCTGCCAGTTCAGTTCATGGCATGACGTTGTGCATCGCTCATTGCACAAAAAATAAAATAAAAATAGGGGTGAGTAATCAGGCTGATAATCGGCAGCAGCTGATATCTGCCATTCGATTAAAAACAATTAATAATAATGTCTGCAGACACTGTAGGCAGCCCTGTCAGTGTGGCTGCTGTGGAGCTATGTTCTCGCTTTGTACATTTTTAACCTAACAATATTTCCCTTAATTAATTAATTACAGATCGCTGGAGATTCCGAAGTCATTCATGGCAATATTTTACAGAGCCAACGCCAGGGAAAGCCAAGTGCATTTTTATTTAAAACATTTCTATTTTTTTTTTTAAACAAATGCTGATTTTAAGTTAAAAAAAAATTCTACTTTGTTATTATAATTAAACTGTTGTCTTTTATAAAAATAAACGTGATATCAGCAGTATATGGCCATCGGGAGAACTGCTCTCTAAATATCAGCATCAGCCATTGAAAACCCATATCGTTATAACAGTAGGTAGACCCAGATCTGTACTTTGACGTTGTACAAACATCCCTTTCTGAGTAGATAGCCAAACTAGAGCCAGCACTTAAGTAGCTTAAGTTAAAGACAAAACAGCAAAATTGAATAGGTTTTGCACACACTGTAAATATATAGCTTGACATACGATCAACTATTACTGAATGATTACAAATGTATCAAAATCTAAAGCCCCACTGACACATAGCATTTACAGCCTTCTTTGTAGATAAATCCCATCAGATTTTCTTACCTTGTTCATTGCTCCAGGTTGCTGGCCTCTCATCCCCGCCTGGCCCCCGGCTCCCTGCTGCTGTAGAGTCTCAGCCAACATGGTGCTGTTGCCACCCATTCCCTGATTCCCAAAGCCCATCCTGGGGGAGCCATTCATCACCTGGCTCCCAATCATGCCTGGTTGCTGCTGTCCGTTATTGCCTTTTTGCTGCGCTGCCATCATGGCCCTGTTCATGCCGCCCATCATTCCAGCGTTCTGCTGCTGCATCATGCTGGCCTGCTGCTGAGGGGAGAGGTGCTGCTGCCCCTGGCCCATCATCTGTTGAGGCCCCTGGCCAGGAGATGCCTTCATGTTGGCCAAGTGTTGCCCCATGGTGGTGGGGCCTCCTGGGCTGCCCATGGCTCCTTGGTGCCCCTGTGGGGTCGAGGTGGGTGCCCCTGCACGCAAAAGCTCCGAGAGCTGTTTGTGCTTGGCCACGGCATCCTGACCTCCACCGACACCCCCAGGACCCCCTCCAGGGCCAAGCCCAAGACCCATTCCTCCTGGCCCCCCAGGTCCTCCCAGTGTCGTGTGTAACTGGCTGAGGTCCCCACCGTTGACCAGGCCTGGTTCATTAGAGCTGATGAGCTCGTCTGGGAGATCATGCTCCAAGTCAAACAGTGAGCCGAAATCTAAAATGGAGAAGAAATACAAAGTTTAGAAGAGGGGACAGTGAGATGGTAGACAGCAAACGGGTGAGAGCAAAAGCCATGTTAAACTGATATAATCCTTTATTTTTCAGAATGACTGAGTGAAAATGCAATTGCATGATTGACATTAACAAATTATGACCAATTTTCTTCCATCAGAACTTAATAACATGCAATCAAGCACAACATAGCTGAGCAGTAAACTACAAGTAAGGTGTGTGACGCTGCCCGCACAAGGTATATGCACACTAAGTAAAGTGATTCGACATGTTGCCAAGACAGGTTTGTACAGACAAGGTGACAAATGGACCATTTCATAGAAGTAACGCCACAAAGTGGGGCAAAGTGGGCAGAGACGCACACTCACCATGTAATACCTATATTCACAGAGTTCATCAGTACACAGCTTCGGAAATCAAGAAAAATGGACATCAAGACCAAAAAGCAACCCACCCTCCCCAATTGAAAAAAGTACAGAATCTAATCTTCCCTATATAAAAATGTTTTATTAATAACACTGCCATGAACTACATACTGCTAAATAAAAATATGTTTCACGTAACAACAAACGGAACACTTTAAATCTTTGTTTAAGGGTCAGATTAAGTGCGCCATGAAGACCTTTGGCTTAGGTCACTCATGATGGCCAATTATTATTTTATTTTTGATTTTGTTACATTTTGATGCCTTAAACAATTGATCTACAATGAACAATCAGCAGAGCAGCCCTGACCTTCACTCAACTTGATCTGAAAATGAATTAATTGAAATCCTAATCACCACACTTAATTATTCTTTCAGAAGGCTTTTCAGGGGTAATACAAAAAAAACAAGCAGGCTAATAATATAGAAAAACACATTTCAATTCATAGGGCTATGCTACGCTTTTTTTTTTTGTCAAATTAACCATACACACTCAGCTTGGCAGTTTCACAGATAATCTGGAAAGACAATACATTTCAGTGCATAAAATGCATCTCTACAGATCTTTTTTCATGACAGCACTGCGCTGCACTGATCGTCAAAATATAGCATGCAAGGTAACATAAATGATGGCAATGTCTGGGTGATTTAACAGTAGAAGTCCCTTTTCCCCAGATACTGACTGCCACTGTCAACCTTAGCGGGCTTGACAGTCTAAAATGCAGCTGCTTGTGGTTAAATGATTGAGTGGATGATTTAAGTGGTGAAATCTGGGTGACTATTCCGTGCTTAGAGCAGAATTTGCTAGCTAACTTGACTCGCTGGTTAATATCGCAGAGGCTGGGCATGGCGTTGTCCATGCTCCACAATTTGGTTCACAGGCCACTACTCCAGCTGCTGTCACACGCCATCCACAACAACAAAAAACACACACACACCAACAACGACAAATTAACAATCATTCAGACCTATGGGCCTACATTTAGCCAGGTCTCCCACTAGGATATCCCCACCACCATCGGCAGCCAATGCCTCCACTAACCCTATCCACGGCGGCTAACGTTAGTTGGGAAAAGGGTCCGAGTTATGATGGGGCAAACACAACAGACTGTTTCAGACGTTAGAAGCCATAAAACTCAATTAACACAACGGGGGAAGCTACAGCTGACTATCAATGTGGTACAGCTGTGAGACACAAACAACTTTATCATAAGTTGGCTTGGCATTGAGCTTATTATCAGCCGGGCTAAAGTAGCCATTAGACACGGGACCGTCAGTTGAGTACCCGCATTCAGTTAGCTAGCCTAGCGTTAGCCCGCTGGCTAACCGAGCTACCTCCGGCTAAAATGGATGTTAGCATGCGAGCTAGCTGGGAGAGCTCCTCTTCACGTCCGACACACACACTCACTACTAGCAGGCTAACATTAGCGAGCTACGACAAAAACAGAGGAGTAATCCCGCGTCTTCCTCCTATCCCAAGTTAACCCAAGCCGCCCATAAATGACAATATGAACTAATAACACCGTCACAAATGATATCTTTGAACAATACTTGCCATTTCCATCGCTGGCGGAGGCGGAAAGTGCCGGAGAGGAGAGTTTAGGCCTCTTGGCTGAAGGCGGGCCAGAGTCCAGAACGTTCTCGGCCATATTTTTTCGAAATAAAAATGTATAAAGTATCCACAATTGCAGACGTTTTCACGCCCTTAGAAGCTCATTCCTTTTCGTTTCCAATATTGCGACTTTTCCCCCTCCTTTTGGGGGACTAAGAGGGGGAAAGTCCCGTGTGCGAATTACTCCTCTTTCCCTGGGTTCGCCTCTCGATTTCAGCCTCGGCGTATATCAACCCCCCTCCCTCCCTCGTCGGATTTTTTGTTCTTTATAAATTTCTGCCAGCGGAGGAGGAGGGGGTCGGTGAAAGTAAAGAGGGAGACACACGCAGCGGCTTCCCTCTAAACTTACACGGCCCCTTTGGATGTAAATAAAGCGTCCCCGGGTCTCTCTCCCATGGTTGCATCCGTCATTTCAACCCCCTTTCCAGCGGAGTCTGGATGGAGATAATGTCGGGCAGAAAAGGCTTGTTTGCCTGCGAAGTGATGGTGGTGCTGCTGGTGGCAGCGGGTAAGGATGAGGGGATGCAAATAAAAAAAATAAAGCTGACAAATGTACAGCTGCGATGCTGGATAAAGTATAATGGTTATTATATATGCTGTGAGTGTAAAAGAAAAAAGAAGAAAAGTTATTAATTACGAAATTCATCTATGCAGCCACCTGAACTTACATATGCTGTTTGGCGAGGTTTACATGCAAAAATTAAAGTTGGATTATGTTAAACACTTTTCCTAATTGCAAGTTATCTATTTGTTAATTGCTTTTGCAGCCACAATAGCTCAATTAAATAGTCACTTCAGGTGCAGAAGAACAAGGTGGATTAACAAACACTTTAAACTTTGTGCATAACTGGAAAGATAGAAGCTATAGAATTTAATATCTCAATAATAAACATTCACAAGGCTAAATTAAAGATCCAATCCTGTCATATTTATTTTGATTTGATCGCTTTCTCCTAAGCAAATGGTTGCATGCAAATCCTCTATCAATACAGCACATATGGCACTCTGAGCCTGTATGTGTTGCTCGCTCCATGGCCTGTATCACTCAGTGAAAAACATATTCTCTCTTGTTCATGCATCAAAGCAGTCCTCAGCCTTATCTCTGTCACTTGTTGAGTTCTTGTAGTTTAGCCAAAAGTAAATATATTGCTGGAGTCCTTAAGCCTTATTTCTTCTTTTATGGAGAACACTAAATGATTCAGTTCAACAAAAGTGTTCAAAATCGTCCCATATAACCCAGGGCCGGCGGTAGCCAGGGGCCAGGGTGGGCCGTGCCCACCCAAATGTGGGCTGTGCCCACCCAACCAAATTTTTTTTTTTTTTTTTTTTTTAAGTTGGAAGTCCAGACCCACTATCGGACGAACCTGTTCATTCGCTGTCCAAGAAAATGTCAAATAAAATTAAGACAATTAATTAATATTAAAGAATATATCATTACCATGCATTGCTTCTAATTGTATTATTGGGTGGGCAGGACAGCCTGCCTCCAAGTTACCCACCCGCTTATAGTGGTCACTGGTCAGCAGAGCCGGCCCGAGGTATAAGCGAAATGAGCGGTTGCTTAGGGTCCCAAAGGTCCCCCCCCCCAATTTTTTTTTTAGTTTGTGTGTTTGATATCAACATCATATTATGTAAATGTAAATCAACATACAATAAAAGGAATACAATGTTTTGGTAGATAGTTACTAGCTTAATAATTGAATCAGTTCATCTGGGAGGTATTCCGAGGTTAACTGATCACGTCACGTTCAAGTCCATGGCATGCACAGTGTGTATTGAGTTTATTTAAAAACATTTGGAAATGGGGCTGCCCTCAGTTGCCCATGCACTGTGTATAGTATATAGCCTATTTCAGCCTCGTCTGTGGAAAAAAAGATAACTGGACAATAACTGGAGTTCTTCTACTTCGTTCCTCTCACTGCATTTAAATGAATTAATTATATTACAGAAAAATATGTCCCGTAAAAGAAAAAGAGCACCAAGCCCATCCCAGAGGACCCTGCATAATATTTTATTTCATATTGTGTTCTACACCGACGCAGAGATCTTACAAGGGCAAAAAAATTTGGCTCGCACGCTCGCATCGTGGGCCTCCCTGCACAGTGTGCCCACCCAAAATTTCCACAGGCCCACCCAAGTCTGACTTTCTAGAACCGGGCCTGATATAACCTATGAAGTTTCCTACTTCAGAGCAAATTATCGGTTTAAAAGGCCACCATTTTCTTCTCAACCTACATCAGCTGTTACAGTGATCACAGCTCAATATGGATGAATAGCTATTTGGTTTCTCTCTTATTCAGTAGGTAAATCTTAAACCACGAGGCTCTAAATGTTTCCCAAAACATCCTCCAAAACAAATACAAGTTTAAGATTTAACTTTGAGTGTCACATTTTCTGTATATGCTTCATCTGTTTGTTCCACAAATTCTTTGTCATGACACTATGCCGAAACATGTAATTTTTAAATTACTTTACAGTTACATCAAATAAAAAATGTGTCTATGGTCAGCATGCGTTTAAGTTTTTTAAACTTCAATATCTACATGATTCGACAATAAAGATTTGTGAATGTGAAATGTGTTTGTCCACTTAGTAGCCTTTATTCCTGATGACTGGCCAATGGGACAAAGGCCGTTTGTAACGGGAGAATTCATAAGTTTTTCCATGCTCTATAGGTTGATAGAGATTTATAGATAGGACACAGGGAAGAGAGGAGGAAGACATGCATCAGAGGGCCACGGCCTCAACCCGGCCGCTGCAACAAATAGGAATGCACTGCAGGTGAGCTACTGGTGGTGCCCTAAACTGTTGGTCTTTTTTAAACTGTTCAATAAGGGCATTTGGGATTGCATTCTGTAATCATATTGAAAGTGAACTCAAAAGTAAGACTGCAAAGTCTGGTGACAAATGAAAAATAACAAAATTTTCAAATCTATAAATATCCACAGCACATGGCTACAAGGCCCAAGGTCCTCTGTCTATAGATCATAAATGTATCTTAATAAAGTAAAAACTTTAGTTGTAACTATATAACAATCAGAAGTCTATCTAAATATCTCACAAAACAATCTCATCGATCTTCCAGCCAATCTTGAACTGTGTTGCTGCAGGCGACCGTATGCTATTGGCCCGTCCCATCCACTGAACTTCTTTATTGCTATCAAATAAAATGGTATTCCTTTGCATGAAATAATCTATATGAAAGCTTCATCAAACCTTTGCTATTAATTACCACATCAGTGAACCATGAAAGTTGAGGGCAATACCATAAATGCATGTGTTGAGTTAAACCCTGGCACACAGGTATCTTACCCAGTCACAGGAGCAGGAACATGGCTGTATTAAGCCACTAGTGGGTCCCAGGGGCAAATATCTACTATGCCCCCAACTCTGCCAGTGATCAGATGAGAGTGTTACCTACTTTGTAGCAAAGCAAAGTTACCATAGTGTAGTGAGTGTATTTACTGAACATAAACATGACAAAGTATTTAAGCACAACTTTATTGTGTGTCTGTTACTACTGTTTGTTTTCCACTTAAGCTTTACAAGTATTGATAATCTCCCTTACACCTAACCTGGATGTAAAAAGCTTTTTTTTTTACTTTTCAAAGAGGCAAAAAGTAGATAGAATAACACAAAAACCAGCATAACATTTCTATCCTACTTATTTTTATCGATTTCTTATGATTTTCCATTGCTGTTAAGACCCAGGCAAAATGTATTGAGTCCTACAGGTGACAAAATCAGCCAAAGGCTCATCTGTGCAAATATTAGCATTAGGTAAATCAATTTAGTGCATTGTGAGAATGCAAGAATTTGTAAATGAATAAAAGAAAAAAGGGGAATGTTTTTAAGAAGATTTAGTGAGCCGTGGGTGGTGGTACTGCACATTTAGTATTACTTTGAATACCAACAGCTTAATCATAAGAGGAGAAACAATTCAGATTTTTTTTTCAAGAGCTTGACTGATACGTTCACAATTGGCAAAGTCTACAGTTCTTAAGTGGCCCATGTATGGTTAGCCAACAATGTATCAAATTGTGCCTAATGTTCTTAAGACATACCTACTCATCATAAAATAAAATAAATGTATCTGTAACAACAGTGACTACTGCGAATAGGGCAGTTGGCATCCATGGAAGACTGGAGGGCGGTCAGGGAAGACTGACTGGCAACAGGAAAGACTGCACCAGGACGGGCTAGTAACCCTTCTCCACATGCCCACAAAGTGATCTCCTCACTCCATGGACACCCTAACCAAACTACAAGCACAATACAAAGGCGGTCCACCGAGAGGCGGGATGGAAGATGGACCAAATAGGACGGATAACACGGAAAAGACTAGAACGGAAACGACTAATGACTCCAAGATCCTTAGGAAATGCAGCTGCGGATGGTCCAAAGTGACATCATACTGGGGCCTTCGCATTCACCAAGGGAAGACAAAGTGTAGCGGGAGAACCCATTTGCAAACTTGCACTGCTTCGGCAGATAAGACAAGGAGGACTCTAAGCCCGGTTGAGCACCACAGTGCTGCTGAGTCCACTATTGTAGATGGAGAGAGAGAGGAGCTGCATCAGCCATCCTTGCAGGAAGAGCAACAGCAAGAACATGCCCCAATGCCTGGGATGCACTTGGAACCTGCAAGTAGCCAACCCACTAGCAAACCACCAAGGGAGAAGCCAACCCGCCAGGCCAAAGTAAGGTGGCCAAAAAACAACCTCCAACCTCAACCTCCTTGGGAACATCATTTATGAGAAAGGCAGACAGAGCTTTGGAGAAATGCCCAAAAAGAAGCCTCCTACCAAGCAGAAAGGAAGGAGAGAGAGCGAAATCTTCCAGTTAGTCAAGGAAAGACGTCTTCTTCGGAAAGCATGGAGGAAAGCACAAGATCTAGAGAAAGAGGCCCTAAAATGTCTCTGGGATCAACTGAAATCCAGACTTGCCAACCTCAGGAGAGCAGAGCAGATTCGGAAACGCAGGAGCTGGAAGGAGAAAGCACGCACTAGCTTCTTCCGAGACCCCTTCAAGTATGCCCGAGATCTGCTCGAAGAGAAGAAGTCTGGAAAGTTTGAAACCACCGCAGAGGAGCAAGAAATTCACATTAAGGAACAGCTTGGCGACCAAACCAAAACACCCCCCTTGGCTCACCAGGTCATGTGCTCTGCCCACCAGAGCCTGGCACCAAATTCGACACCACACCACCCAGGTGGGTAGAGATCAACCAGGTCGTCCAAAAGGCAAGATCCGCATCAGCACCTGGACCAAACAGCGTACCCTACAAGGTATTTAAGAACTGCCCTATGGTGCTGAAACTACTCTGGAAACTAATGAGAGCTGCCTGGAAAACTCAATCCATCCCATCGGCATGGAGTACAGCTGCAACCACCTTCATCCCAAAAGAGAAAGATTCCCATAACATCACCCAGTTTCGAGGCATTTCCCTGCTCAACGTGGAAGGGAACATTTTCTTTTCAGTAATGGCTAGACGCATGACCAGCTATCTTCTGGCCAACAACTATATCGACACCATCTGCCAAAAGTCAGGTGTCCCAGGGTTTCCTGGTTGCATTGAGCACTCAGCCATGATCTGGGACTGGGAGCAAATCCAGTCAGCCAAGCGCAAGAAGCTAGATCTCCATGTAGTTTGTCTGGACCTAGCAAACGCATACGGATCAGTTCCACACTAGCTCATCACCTTTGCTCTCAATTTTTTCCACATACCTACCTGCATCAAAAACCTTGTCTCTGCCTACTTCAATAACTTATATGCCTTCTACACAACCCAGGAAATCACAACCAGTTGGCAGCAGCTCCAGAAAGGTATAGCAATGGGTTGCTCGATCTCACCCATCTAGTTCACAGCAGCATTTGAAGTCATCCTCATTGGCACAAAACAGATGGTCAGAGGCGTAAGATCTGAGTCAGGACAGCGCCTCCCAGCCCTCAGAAGCTATATGGATGATGTCACCTCACTCCTACAAACTGCTGCCTGCATATCAAGGCTGTTAAAGAGACTGGAGGAGCTCCTCAACTGGGCGAGGATGAAAATCAAACCAGCCAAATCTCGGAGCCTGTCAATCCGCAAAGGGTCTAGAAATGACAACATCGTCTTCGCTGTTGACGGAGAGAAGATTCCACTGCTGACAGAGCAGTCAGTGAGAAGCCTTGGGAGAGAATACACCGCTGACCTCTCAGACAAACACATGGCTCACTCTGTCATAACACAACTCTCAGAAGGCCTAGTGAAGATAGACGAAAGCCACCTCCCAGGAAAATTCAAGATCTGGTGCTATCAATTCACCCTTTATCATCGACTGATGTGGCCACTGAAGTTGTCCGAGGTCTCTGCGTCAACAGTACAGAGGATGGAAAAAAAGCCAACAAGTACATCCGAAAATGGCTAGGTCTACCTTGCTGCCTTTCCAATGTTGCCTTATTTGGTAGGAACACCCTCCAGCTACCACTGAAGTCCATCAGCCTAGGCTACAAGCTGGAAAAGGTGAGGCTCGTGTTCGAGCTGAGAGACTCAACTGATCCAGTTGTAAGCCAAGCCAGACCATCAGTCCGAACAGGGCGCAAATGGTGGGCTGAACAAGCAGTTGACCAGGCCATCAGTCAGCTAGAGCATCAAGAGGTAGTAGGATGGTTGCAGCAGGGAAAGACAGGGCTGGGGTGGGGACCAGCCCCAAAGATTTGGTCCAAAGCCAAAAGGAAAGAAAGGAAAGAGCTGGTAGTCTCCGAAGTCAGCAGAATGGAGGATGAAACATACACGATCAGAGCTGTGAGCCAGAGGCAACAGTGGTGGACAAACTGGGAGGCAGTCACAACCAGAGCCATAACATGGGCTGACATGTGGAAGATACCACATAGCAAGGCTTAGCTTCCTCATCAGGTCCACATATGACACCCTTCCAAGCCCCCAGAACATACATCTCTGGTACGGCACGGAAACAATCTGCAGTGTCTGTGATGTCCAAAATTCCAACTTGAAGCACATTCTCACTGGCTGCAAACCAGCGTTGGCCCAAGGCCGGTACGGATGGCGCCACGACCAAGTTCTCCAGAAGTTGGCAGAAGTTGTGGAAGAGCGCAGGCTGAGAGCTAACAGAGCCAGAACATCAACCACCAAACAACACATTTCCTTCATCAGGCAAGGAGGTGAAGCAGGAAACGTCATCCAGAGGGAGTGGTCTGTACTGAAACATGGATGCGATTGGCAGATGAGGGTTGACCTAAAGCCGCAGCTTAAGTTTCCCACAGAGATAACAACAACTTCCCTTCGGCCAGACATCGTCCTGTGGTCCATTCCTGCCAAGACTGTCATCATGGCAGAACTCACAGTACCATGGGAGGAAAATATGGAGGCTGCCTTTTAGAGGAAAAAGGACAAATACAGTGAGCTTGCATGCATCGTGCAGAGAAGCAGGGTGGAAGGCTTTCACCTACCCTGTTGAAGTTGGATGCAGAGGCTTTATTGGAAAATTCACCCCCAACATCTGCTGAAAACTCTGGAATCACTGGAAGAAAGAAAGAAAGGCACTCAGGGAACTGGCTGAGGAGGCAGAGAAAGAAAAACCCCAAGTGGGGGAACCAAGGATCTTAAGGCCAGTCGCAGGGAGTGGTAGGGAAACGTCCCAATCACTGCCCCACCACCCAGAGATGTTCTGAGATCAAAGGGGCGAAACATCTATGAAGGGTGGCTCCCAGCTGACGACCCTGCGGCTGGCACATCAGCACCGGTGGAGGTGCAGCAGGCAGAAATGTCTTGCAGGTGGAAACACCTGTGCTTCTTTTTTTTCATACAAAAATTAAACCGTCCATTCAACACATGCCCATTGTGCTGTGTTGCACCTTTAAGCGCAAACATTACTGTCTGTGTTTAGCTCAATATGTCACACTTGCAACTGAAGTGTGAATCACATTACCTGTATTTTCCTTGCATTACCTGTTAATGTACTCTGTACATGTATGTTTGAAGTATGGGTGTAGTTGTAGCATTTATGTTTGCACAAACTTGTCTTTGTAACTGTACTAATGCTTATGTGAAAATATGATTCATTTTGATGATATAACTTGTGAAGCTTTCATAGTTCTTATATTGTGCATGTTGGCTCACAATTGATTAACATAGCCAATCATTTCTTATTAAAACAACACAATTAAGACTTTTCACTTGCACTTGATTAAAAACAATACAACATTGTTTCTTCTATTTGGACAACATTAGTGATTTTAACATAGCACTGAACAGTACAAAGGTACATTATTATATATGTATAGTTGTCTGTTGTTACCTGCATTCAAAGGTCTGTCAAGTAATGTGGGAATATCAGCTGTGTCTTGGCCAATTATGTGTAATCATACAAGAAAGTGGGTTTTAAGTTGTATTTAATATCACACAAAGTTCCAGAAACATTTTATAGTAAGATAGAATAGACATACTGCCAAAAACGGAGGAAACAAAGCTGAGTGGGTAAGCATTTAACTATTGTATTAAGCATCTATAATTATGTGAAATAAGTCAATGTACAAGTCAAGTGTAAAAACACATTAAAATTCAAATGGGAATCAAAATAAAATGTTTATAGTGGGTGGTTATGTACAGTTACTGCAAACATGACTTTATACAGCACATATGTAGCGTATAGGGTTTATTCTTGACAATGATGGATGCTATGTAAATGTTCAGTCACAGTACATATTTGAAACTGTAAATACATAATAGATCATGTGTAGGTAGGTGAGTGGGATGTTTGGTGTTATTATGTTATTGACACTATATTACATATTTCCTGTTCATTAGTGGCGCGTGGAAATAAACTGTTCTTGTGTCTGGTTGTTGTAGTGGAAAGTGCTATGTAGCGTCTATACCTAACATCATATCAGCTCCATCACACACCACTCCTACAGGTTGTGTTGGGTCTGCAGTCATGTGACATGCCTGTTTTCTGAAACTGAAGATGTATAAATCCTGAATAGAGGGAAGCAATTTTTTTTTCCTGTAGTCTTGACTGTCCTTTCATGTCCTGTTTGGTGACCGGTGACTGAACTAAACCAGGGAATGACGGATGCACAGGAAACAGACTGGATTATTGCAGACAAAGTCAAGTCATTTGTATGTAGCCCAATAACATTTAAATACAAATTAGCCTCAAGGGAGTTTAACAATCTGTACAGCATATGATATCCTCTGTTCTTATAGACCCGGAAAATTAATAATAAATAGCCTGCCAAAAATATACTGTATATATATTTAAACATGCAAACTTATACAGCACATAAGCAATTATTGCATAATTTCGAGCACTGTGCAAACAACAATAGAGAAGAAAATTGCTAATTAAAACAGTAGAATTATATAGCAGAACTAGATTATCAATAAATATTGTAAGAATCTTATGGAAAACATGCAAAGTATTACCACCTACAACCTTTACTAGCCTGCTAACGTCTACTTCAATTTATAGTAAACGAACAATTTTATCCTGTACATTAGTCTACTCTACTTGATGTGAGATTAGGAGAATAATTGACTGGAGTTCCCTAACAGATCTCCTCAAACATCAACTCCCACAATGCCTTGTTCATACGTGTTAGAAGTGCGTCGAATTTAAGAGCCCACCATACAGTGCCAGGGGGGGAACGAAGATACAGTGAGAAAACTAATTTTCTAATAGTTTTGAATTAGTATGAAACGTTTAAACGAGTAGCTGATTGTCATTATCCTCTGTAAGTAGCAATGTAAAGTGATAACAACGTGAACTGCAGCTTTATAGCTGGACAAACGTGCTGTTAGCACCCTTAGCAATTAGCTTGCAGTAGCATGTGAAATAGTCACACTTTTGTTTATGTTTTGACATACTTTCTTATTTACCTGTAAGATTTTATCAAACTGCTCCTAACAGTGAGTTTAACAGCACAATTGATTAGAAAGGGTTCGTTTTTGCACATGCTAGGTATGGTAATGGAACATACATTGTATTCTCTCATTTAACGAATGTTTCTAAAGTTTTAGTTTTTCCTGTCCTTGTCTGTTGTAGATGGGCTCTGTGTTAAGGGCTTGATGTTGTTGACAAAATCGACTCACCAATTAATGGCAACAAAAATAATCAAACAATATTTTCAAATTGTTTATTTCAGACGATGCAGAGAAACTATTGTGAATATAATACTCAGACCTAGCGTTATTCATCATTCATCAGCCAGGAATGACTATCTCTTAAAATGTATTGCAGCATAGACTTAGACATATTTGACCAAGAGACAGCATAGATATTCTATAAGCTATCATCTAGCTCTGTCTAGTGTGCACTGCTTACCTTTGATGACCAACTGTTTTCTGACCCCTAGTGTCTAGAAAATGGTGTTACCTAATACAAATTTTAACAGAATGTATTTCCTTCTGTAACATTTGAAAATCGTCTCCTTGTTGTAACATTGCCTTATGTTCTTCTGCAGAGTTCATCAAAGGGCACCCTGCATCACAATAAGAAGGGATGCACTGGCTGTAGATGCTGCTCTGTACTCCCGAGACATTGGTCTTCCTCTCGTGAGCAGAACACAGGATGCCTTATCACTGCGTGGCCTACGGATGCGGCAAAACTTCCGAAGATAATGTGACGCTGTTCAAGTTCCCCAGGGATGCTGAGGAGTTTCGCATATGGGAGAAGCAGGTCAAGCGCACCCGGCCCAAGTGGGCCGTTACACCGAAAGCTTACCTCTGCAGCGATCATTTTGGCTGGGAGTACTTTGAGCCCAGACCACCCTCTGGGCCTATGAAGCTGAGGCCCGGAGCTGCTCCTACAGTGTTCGTCCGCCCGCACTGCTCTACCTGCAGTGGAGTGGGCTGTAGCAAGTGCCTGCCTGCTATCCAACAGCGGGGCATTGCAGCTGAGCCAAGAGACACCGTAAGCGTGAGTAGTTATTATTGTGGAAAACGGGACAGTTGCATTGCATAGAAGGCAAGACTTTCTGCCACTTAGGTTTTTCAAAATTGCATTCATGCCTTCTCTTTACCTTAATTTTATTTTATTAAATTTTTTGCAGGCAGAACACAATGAAAGTGAACTCCTTGAGTTTACTGATACTGATGGAGGAGGTAACGAAGTACAAAATCCAAGAAAAAGGAGGAAGCAGATGGAAATTATACCAGACGACCAACCAAGTGAGTAAATGAGAATTTTACTTTTCTGGCTTCATTTAAATCCAAGTTTAAATTGTTATGAGTGTCGAAAGGAATGATGGAACTTCTCCACAAAAAATTTGAAACCAATAAAAATCAAACCTGTGTAAGCTCTAGCCAGGGACTGTTAATAGAATCAGATAATGTTTTATAGGCCTACTAAATGTATGTGTCAATCAATCTTCCCAGTGGTGTGTGAGATGTGCGGCACTACAGGCATGATAGGCAACTTCTTCTCCAAGACCAAGCGTTTCTGCACTATATCCTGTTCCCGATCCTATTCGTCCAACTCCAAGAGGTCCTCCATACTGGCTCGCCTGCAGGTGAGAAAAAGATTTGATTTAGCTCACCTCACATAGAAGATGTCATATTTTGGAGTGGAGCTCTTTATACATAGCCCCTGGTGTTTGATTGTACAACTTTGCAATGTTTCAGTTAACTTCTTTTCAAGAGATACATTTTTCAACCCACATTTTATCTTAAGCTAAATGTTGTTGCTGATACAATCTTAGTCTTGTACTTTTGACCAACAGGCAGCATCAACTGGGCAGTTTTTCTCTTTGGTGAGGCTAACTTTTTAGGGGTTAGGCACTTTGGTTACCTTACGCATATCCAGTTTCCCTGTTGTTTCCCTCTAAGTAGACTCATGGTGGGAAGAATCATATTATTCCATGCTTTTTTTTATTGTTTAACGTGACAATTTTGTAATCACAATTTCCTTAAAGCCACGGGTGATGCCTACAATTGCTTGTTTTGTTTGAGGAGTCAGCTAACACCCGGAGAGATTTGGTAAAGAGTATGTTAATAAGATTTAAATGGAATTTAGGATAAATTATAAAAATAAATAAAGTATGTTCCCAAACAGCTGTAACACACTAGATGTTTCAGATGTAGTATTGCCAAGGCTATATTTATAATATACATAGGGGGGTAGTTACCCCCAAATTATTAAAATTTGCTCAAAATATATTGATATGAAAATAAATATCAAGAAAAGAAAGGAAAAAAATGTGCTATGCTACGACAGGCGTGCGTTGAACTAAATAATTATTATCAAATGTGATCATAAATATAAGTAAATTTAAATTACCATTATTATAACTGGCTCTAGTTTTACTGTTTGTGCATGCCTGTGGTTTGAATAAGCAGGAGTTAATGTTGCTATCAGGACACTTATTATTGTAACACCATACCAATAATAACATCACTACAGCCAAAATACTAGAGGCATAATGAAATAGTGAAAAAGAAGGGGAAAATAGCACAAATGGAAAATATTGTAAACTATTGGGGGAAAAAATTTATTCCACTTGTTGATTTAAAAACAGGAAATATGTCCCCCCACATGTCCATGGCTAGGCCTCGGTTGGCGCTAAATGATGTAGGCCTATTCACTCAGTGAAATATTATTGCTGGCTAGTTATAGTTAGCCTATAGATACTCAGCACCACAACACTGAACGTTTTTGTTGGTGTAGGCTGGCTAGTTTAATTTCCATAATTTCTAATTGCGGTCAAACGGTGGCAGTATTTCGAAAAGCCGTGTCAACTCGTCGCCATTGCTGAAAAAGGGGAGAAAAGAAGAATTGAGCGCTGGACTTAAAAACAACTGTGTGCGGCTCGTGTAGCTCTTCACTTCACCGGATACGTCTTTACCATGGACCTATAATAAGAGGTCTGTAGGCAACATTGAACGAAACGACACCAATGGTCATCAAGTGCTGCGTAGATGGGTGCGGGAACGTCAAACGGCCGAACCTCGTCTTTCATCGTTTTCCACTCGGGGACGCAGACAGATTGAGGCAATGGCTGTTTACGCTGAACATGGATGTCAACACCCCGCGGTACTTCCTCGGCAGGCTGTTCGTCTGTCAGAGTCACTTCCAGCCCGACGACTACAGCGACACCCAGGAGCAACCGCTTCGCCGGGGCCGCCTCCTCAAGCCCACCGCCGTCCCCACTCACAGTCCCACCCTGCACAGACCCGTGACAGGTGACCCCACCGCCGGCCTCATTTATCCGAATCAACTGGTAGGTCGGCATAGTGAAGAGAAGACTCAGCTAGTGGCCTACTATCAGACAGTTAAATCAATCAGCCTAAGAGAGTGATTCATGTTAAAAACCTGTAGCAACTAGCTGGAAATTATTTCACAGCAGCATCAGATGATGTGGGTTGTTTTTGTTTTATTTCAATAAAACTGGAGCTTATCATTTTTTCACTGAATGTAAACCTAATATTTTTCATCTAGGGTGTGTTGAAGGGGGGGAAATTCTGGGGAAATTTGATGGCCATTTGGCTATTTGAAAACAGCAACCCTGATCTAAACCAGTTTGATGTTATTATATGTGACTTTAGTTTGTTGGTCTCTTGCATGTCTACACCTGAAATATGTGATTTTATATATTTCTTACCTTTTCTTGGCAAAACTGCAATAAAGGGAGAAAAAACATTTGCCTGATCTCTGTTTGTGTGTAGTTTTTAAAGATGACTTTTTTTTGACAATTGTAAATTCAGTTGCCATTTTAATGCTGCTACAAGTTCAGTCTTGGTTTTGGCCTCTGACAGCAGTTATTGGATGTGAGTCGTTACGCTCTTCCTTCCAATTGGTCACAAAAATGGCACAAACTTTCTTTGTTCTCTCTCCAGGGAAAGCCCCCCTCCAAGAAAGCCATAGTCCTAAACAAGGTGAACAAAGGCCCTGCCTCGACAGGACCGGATGGTGAGGGCAACGAACACACACGCACACGCACACGCGCGCACACACACACACACACACACACACACACACACACACACACACACACACACACACACACACACACACACACACACACACACACACACACACACACACACACACACACACACACACACACACACACACACACACACACACACACATAGATACTCGGGAGAATATTAGTATTTCATTGCAGAGCCATATAAGATTGTTTGCAGTCACGTGAAGCATTTGAGACCCGTTCTGATATCATGGTTGACTCCAATATATTAGTATATGATACTGTATATATGAACATGTTCTGAACAGAGCCATACATTTTAAGGGTAACTTTTTATTTATTTACTTTTGCTAAGACAAAGTTGACATAGTTTGTATTTGGTGGGAAAGTTAAAATGCAATCCCAAACGTCAGCTCCATTCTTTCCGTTCTGTAGCACCGCCTGCAGTTTTTGAGTGGGGCGCCTACTTGGAGAAGAACACATCCGTGGCTTCATCAGTGTCCTGCTTCGCACACGTGAGTCCTATCTGCCCAGTTTCATTCCACACTGTCTTTTCACCCACAGATTATGAAATATATTCCGGTGTTTGTCTTTAATATAATTTTAGGGACAATTACATGAGCTCAGGTAGAGGTTTATGCTTGTACACTTTTAATCAGAATTCTCACCAACATGAGAAACTTTACGCCACCTCCGGAATGTGAGGTGTAGCTATGGCAACAGTGTGATAGATTTGCTATCTTAATTAGAAATGGTGGAACCAAAAAATGAGTTTGAAATATAGCTGTGCAGTAGAAGAATGCCCCTCCATTAAAAACACATCAATACTTAGAAATGTGGGGGCGCCCTTAGCTCAGTTGTTAGGGCGCCCCCCCCCCATGGGCCTCGGCCAGCAGCGGACCCGGGTTCAATTCCAGCCCGCGGTCGTTCGCTGCATGTCACTCCCCTCTCTGCCCCATTTCAACTCTGTCTCTACACTATCAATAAAGCATAAAAATGCCAAAAAATATCTTTTTAAAAAAAAAATTAAATAACACCAGAAGTAAACTCTGCTGAGAGAACCATGGGAATTTCTGGGTAATATATACAGTACTGCTTGAAAGTTTGTAAAAATGTTGAATTGATAAACAAACATCTGTTATTTCATATAAAAAAAAATACTGGTATTGATAAAAATTTATTAATAATGGTTAAACACAATAAAATTCCAAAATGCTCGAGGGGTTCACAAACTTTCAAGCAGCACTGTATATACGGTATGTGGAGCAAATAATACACACACTCATTGTGAAAGATGTGACCTCCCACCTGCAGGCTCCTCTGTATACCCAGTGGGATGACATCGCCAGAGGGATGAAGGTGGAGGTCCTCAACACTAACGCAGTCCTGCCCAGTAAAGTCTACTGGATCGCCACTGTCGTCCAGGTTGCAGGTGGGTGCGTCTGTTTCTCAGTGGTGATTTGGACCATTACCCCAATCAATTATTGGTTGATGATCATGAATTAGACCAGTTTGAATCTTAATCAGTCTTAAAGGTTTACTCTAGTGGTTTTGACCCCTTTGTAGCACTGTGGATCTGTTTATTTTATTTTATTAGTGTGTCCCTGTTTTGTTTCTCTCGTACATGCACGCCACTGGTTTCAGACTATATTGAGATCTCTGGTTGCTAAAGTTGGCTACCAAGCATCACCAACGACAGCAAATATGACTGGTACCAACATCAGTGCGATTTAAAATACTTAAATTGTCTATGCAAAAGTTTCACGAGGATAGAAATGTATTAAACACAGTATACAATTTGTTTTGTTCATAAGGAATCTTGTCAGGGGCCCTTAAACAATATATCTATACAAAACTAAAGGCTAGCACCCCCTACAGACTATAATAATTAATACAAGATGCAAAAATCGCCTCAACCATAATGCACCTATGATATTGCCATTTTTAGAGCCTTACCAGCAGCAAACATTTTAAAAATGTGTTGTGATGGGGGGCGCCCTTAGCTCAGTTGGTAGGGCGTCCCCCCATGGGCCTCGGCCAGCAGCAGACCCGGGTTAAATTCCAGCCCGCGGTCGTTCTCTGCATGTCACTCCCCTCTCTGCCCCATTTCAACTCTCTCTACACTATCAATAAAGCATAAAAAATGCCCAAAAAATATCTTAAAAAATAAAATAAAAAATGTGTCCTGATTGTGGGCTCAGCAAAAACATTAGGACTTTTTAGTGTAGTGTTGCCAGCAGCTGTCAAGTACCTCGTTCTGTAACAAAGTGCTGGACAGACAGAAGGACACACCAACATCGTTACACTTTCACCATAGTGGGATCCAAAAGGAACGGACCTCCCTAATCTCCAAACTGCATGTTGATTGCAAATCATCATTTTGTCTGTAAAATGTGAGAAAATTGCGAAATCTCAATTTCTCTAGGATACAAAGCCCTGTTGAGATATGAAGGCTATGAGTACGACAGCAGCCATGACTTCTGGTGCAGCCTGGTTTCGGGAGAGCTGAACCCGATTGGATGGTGCGCCATGACGAGCAAGCTGCTTGTGCCACCACAGGGTGAGTGAATAAAAAGGTTGCTAGGTTCAGTATCATGATAACAGTAAACATGCATTCTGTCCTGTTTTGGCCAGCATCTAACATAATTTAAGATCGGTGGACTTAAAATGAAGCATTAGAATTTTATCAGGATTACTTTAGCAGAAACTTGTGATTTTCAATATGTCGTGATTGGCCTTCATCAGACATTGTAACAGAATGTGTTTTTAATTTGACAAATGTGTGTCTGTAGGTGTGAAGGGGTACATCCCAGATTGGAAAGAATATCTGATGGAAAAGCTGGTGGGGGCCAACACTCTACCTGTTGACTTCTACCTGAAGGTAACACTGGATGATGACACGGCGATTCAGCTTATATATGGTCACACGTCTGTCTTGTACTATACATGTGAAAAGTATTATTAATTAAAATTAGGGCTGTCAAACTATTAAAAATTTTAATCAGATTAATCACAGGATTCTGTGGATTAATCACGATTAATTCTCCCATTCAAAATAGGCCCGAAAATTTCGAATTTTCTCTGTATATTGTTGTATGAACAGAAAGATAAATGACAGAAGGTGGATATGTAGATTTAGAATTAGTATTTTTATTAATTGAAAATCCAAATGATGGTTTTAATACTGAACCTCACCATAATTCAAGTGGTCTGTCTCTTTACTGTGTCTTTGGGCAAATATAGGCTATATAATGGCATTTATTTGGCGAATCTATAGGTTGTGCATTCTTGAATACAACTTGATTACAGTGTGTGTGCATGTGCGTGCGCGACCACGTCCTAGGGGACTGTTCATTTGTGCCAGGGAGCCGACGTTATGTTGATGTCTAATAATCACACACACCTCTGAAACGTTTGTGTCCTCACGGGCTCTGAACAGAGCGGACAATGTTTCTCCTCCTGTTGCTTCGACATCAACTGTCACCCACGGCAGTTGACTTTATATACTATCTTTGCCCGCGACAAAGACGTGGCCGTTAGCAGTTTAAAACACGGCACGGGCTATTGTGCTGCTATGTTTGGCCGCGCGCAGCTACTGATCCTGGGTCAGCCACAACGTTAGAGTGACTGTAGTACAGATCCAGTGGGATGAACGGGGCGGATCATTCTGCACATGCGTTAATTGCGTTAAAAAAATTAACGCGTTAATTCCAGAAATTAATCACCCTGCATTAACGCGTTAATTTTGACAGCCCTACTTAAAATTAAATTTTACTGACTCATTTAACCACATAATAAGCAACTCCGTCCCTTTTGCCATTTTTTTCTTCTCTCCACCTTCCCAGCTGGCAGAGAGCATGAAGACCCTGTTCAGACTGGGTATGCGTGTGGAGGTGGTGGACCCAAAGCACTTGAGTCGGACCCGCGTGGCCATTATAGACTCCATCGTCGGTGGCCGTCTGCGGCTGGTGTACGCGGACCAAAGCGACACCCCCGAAAACACCATCTCCGACTTCTGGTGCCACATGTCGAGTCCTCTGCTGCACCACATGCGCTGGTCCATCAGAGTGGGCCATGCCATTAAAGCCCCAGGTAGGTTTTAGGGATTTAGGTGAACTGACAGGAATAGCACAATGTTTCACACTGTTCTGGGACTAAAGCTTTTAACAGTAACATTCTTTTCTTTGCATGGCAATTCAAATAAAGAATAACGAAAAATTCTTCTTTTTTTAGTTGACGGTGTGGAAGCTGGTCCGAGGGGTAACTGTGACAGCACATTCCCTCTCTTTAAAAAGGTGAGGCAAATTCAGTTAGAAAGCAAAACAGCTGCTATGGATTGTCGTCCCTTTTTAATTATGAAGTGGAATCAATGTATTGTTAGCTCTTTTGACAGACCTGTAGTAAGATCTAGTTTTGAAGATAGATTTAGTCTTTTAACTTGTGAGACCTCAGCACCCAGTAACACTTTTGAACCTACTGCTGCTTAAATCTCTTGATAATGTAGTTTGTATCTAGCCTGGCTCCGCCCGCCTACCTACTTCCGCCCAAATTTCATTTTCCCTTCAGTAGTCATTCTGTGCGTGAGGCATATTAGTGGGATTTTGCTCGAACAAATTTCTGAGTGTCCAATCAGCGAACAGAGGAAGTGGCTGAGAACGATGACGTCGAAGTCGCGCTCCAGGGTTAGGCATTTCAGTTGAATGCTGCGTTCCTTCACACTCGGCACTTGCCAGGTACCGGTAGATCCATAGACTACAATATGTAGTGAAGTCGGAAATTTCCGTGTTCCCTGAACGCACAGCCAGAAGCCGGCTCGCGATCAAATGTTATGCGATTGGTTGGCTAATCCAGAGTGGCACTGAGCAGATCCAATAGTTTTAAACTTCAACAGACACCCGCCTCCAAGTGAGTGAACGTTTGTCAATTACAGCAGTTCCAGACCTTCTGTACAAATGAAATGAAGTATGATGGTCTGGTTGGACCAGGCTAGTTTGTATCCACGTTATTTTGGCATTTAACTCAAGTTAGAGTTTGCGCCTAGAACTGATGGAATATCTTGAAACTAGTTTGGTTTAAAACATTTTGATTCTCATCTCTGTATATTGGTCAATGGTCCTCATTAACTCAGTGTGTGACGGTAGCCTGCAGTAACTACCTATTGAAGGTCTCACTGCACTTAGCGCTGCTTTGGCACAACTCTTGATACCAGCTTTATGATTCTGCAGCCCAGGTTTGTCTTCATGGAAGGAGGTTTCTTTGAAGAAGGAATGAAGCTGGAGGCCATTGACCCTCTTAGCCTGGGAAGTATCTGTGTGGCTACTGTACACAAGGTAATGGTTATTTCTGCTTGGTTTGGTTTTTGTATTATCTTGATTTAGGAAAAGTTATTTTTCTAATAGGACCTTGCCTTTCTCCTGTTTGTCTGACTCTACCAGGTGCTGCTAGACGGCTACATAATGGTGGCTATCGATGGCACCATATCAAGCAGCGGCTCTGACTCCTTTTGTTACCACGCCTCATCACATGCCATCCTGCCTGTAAACTTCTGTAAAAAGAACAACATCCCTCTCACTGTACCTCAGGGTAAATATAAAGACAGCTGTTCATTTAGTCTCAGCTCCCTTTTTTTCTGTACGAAATGTGTTTATACATAAATGATTGTCGCTATACATGTAGATATAGATTTGGGAGCTAGTTCTAGCATAAAAAAAAATTATTTGTGAAATACTCTTATCCCAAAACGCCCCTTACCTTTAAGAGTTAGGAGTAGAGTAAGGAGCTACTCTTGATGTGTTGTGAATAGTGCCCTGTTCTCCAAAGGTCTTAGAAAACAACCTAAATGAATCCTACTCAAAATACTTACTGATTTCTTTTCTTTGCAGATTATGACTCCCAGACCTTCAACTGGGGCAGCTACCTGAAGAAGACTGGAGCTAAAGCTGCACCGCCACAACTCTTCAACACTGTAAGACATGAAGTCCACAGTACAAACCAAGTGCAGAAATTTGATGCTGTGCCATCGCCTTAGAAACTTATTAATGGTTGTGATAACCTTAGTTTAACTTGGTCACAAATCAAACATATCCGCAGACAATGACAGACCCTTTCTTTAACTATTTATATAATAATATAATCCCCAAAGGCAGTCTTTCTATAAAACAGTTTTTCTTTAACGTATCTAGGACTACTCGGGCCACGGCTTCTCCCCCAACCAGAAGCTTGAGGCGGTGGACTTAATGGAGCCGCGCCTGGTGTGTGTTGCCACGGTGAAGCGCTGCGTGGGCCGCCTGCTGCTCATCCACTTTGACGGCTGGGACGACGAGTTTGACCAGTGGGTGGACCACCAGTCTCCAGACATCTACCCCGTGGGCTGGTGTGAGCTCGTAGGCTACCATCTGCAGCCACCTCCCGGACTCGGTAAACACCTCACAAGAGCAGCAATCCCTTTGTTGTTTTGTATCGACGGCTGGGTTAATGTTAAGTCATCAACCGGGCATCCGAGCAAGTTTATTAAGATGGAGGTGTTTACACAAAGTATTTTTATTTGTATCGAACTGTAAATTTGACGAAATGAGGCTGAAAACTGTCCACCTTTTTTTGTAATCACAAGTTTGCCTCTCTTACCTCCACTTTGCCAATGTCACATGTGAATGTTTTTGACAATGTATATGAAGGTGTGACATGGGGTTTTCTTCTGTTTTCCTGTTGATTTTAGGCGAAACCCAGTCGCCGCAGAGCAAGAAAAAAGGGCCCTATATAAAAAAGAGTAAGTCTTGCCTCAGACATGTATATGCAGTCTTGTGTCAGTTTGCCACAAACAACTAGACTTGCCGTCACATTTCATGTTTTCCTTACATCTGATAGTGACAACAGCTTTTCTTTTTTTTTACCTTTATCTTTCTATAGAAAAGAGGGGTCGGAGGAAGAGGCTCTCTCTGGAGGGGGATAAAGATGCTGATCAGGAGCCTGAAGTCACGGACACCGAAGCTCCAGCGGGCCCCAGTCTTCCTCCAAACATGCCTCTCATCCAGCCCAAGACTGAGCCTGAGGAGCAGGAGAGTAAGTGGACAGACTCACACAACATGCCAGGGTTCCCACGGTCATGGCATTATTGGAAACGTTTTCCAGGCCTAGAAATGGTTTTAAAAGAACTGAATGTGTAGGAAATGTTTTTAATTTTACATTAATATTCGCTAGTGTTTGAGACATATTCGTAAAATACCAAAACGTGTTAAGCGTTATGTGGGATCACTCCTTAAATTGCTATTGTTAATAAAGAGTATCACGTGACATACAGTGCCTTGCAAAAGTATTCATACCCCTTGGAATTTTTCACATTTTGTCACATTAAAACCACACACGTACATTTATTTTACTGTGATTTCATGTGATAGACCAACACACAGTGGTGAATCATTGTGAAGTGGAATGAAAATGAAATATGGTTTCAATTTTTTTTTAGAAATAAAAAAACTGAAAAGCATGGCGTGCATAAGTATTCAGCCCCCCTGAGTCAATACGTACAGCTGCAAGTCTATTGGGGTATGTCTCCACCAGCTTTGCCAATCTAGAGACTGATATTTTTGCCCATTCTTCTTTGCAAAATAGCTCAAGCTTCAGATTCAGCATCAGATTGGATGGAGAGCATCTGTCAAAAGCAATTTTCAAGTCTTTCCAGATATTCTAAATTGTATTGAGGTCTGGACTTTGACTGGACCATTCTAACACATGACTATGCTTTGATTTGAACCATTCCATAGTAGATCTGGCTGTATGTTTAGGGTAGTTGTCCCTCTGGAAGGTGAACCTCCACCCCAGTCTCAAGTCTTTTGCAGACTCTAACAGGTTTTCTGTCCTATATTTGGCTCCATCCAGCTTCCCATCAACTCTGACCAGCTTCCCTGTCCCTGCTGAAGAAAATAACCCCCAACACATGATGCTGCCCCCACCCTGTTTCACAGTGGGGATGGTGTGTATAGGGTGACGTGCAGTGTTAGTTTTCCACCACACATTGCACTTTGTGTTAAAGCCAAAAATTTCCTTTTTGGTCTCATCCGACCAGAGCACCTTCTTCCAACCCTTGCCACAGGTCACAGCATATTCAGATGAGACCAAACTTGGAAGTTTTTGGCCTGAATGCAAAATGCAATGTGTGGCGGAAATTAACACTGCACATCACCCTATAGACACCATCCTCACCGTGAAAAATGGTGGTGGCAGCATCATACTTTGGGGGTCCTGTTCTTCAGCAGGGACAGGGAAGCTGGTTAGAGTCAATAAGAGGGGGTAGGACCAGAAAAGTTTTTCTTTTTTTTTTTTTTTTTTTTAAACCTTTATTTATACAGGTAAATCCCATTGAGACCGAAGACTCTTTTACAAGGGAGACCTGTTTTCCTTTCCCACGTTACCATTCACACACACATTCATACACTGATAGCAGGCTAACTATCAAAATTCACACGAGGTAAGGTGTAGGGCTGTGTCAAAAAAATATCGATATATCGCGATACTTAGTTTCCCGATATCAGTATCGATTTTTATATCAAAATATCGGGTTTTTTTAAATTAATTTTTAAATGATTTTATTTTTTTTTTTTTTTTTTTTTTTACTTTTCAAGTTTTTATTGACAGTGCAGAGATACAGATATGAAGTGGGGAAGAGAGGGAATGAAACAACCATGGGTCAGATTCAAACCCATGTCTGCTGTCAGGCCTGAGCCTCTAGGATACTGACTATTGAAGTTAGATCAGTTTTGTTTATAAAAATACTTAAGATTCACTGTGTCACAAAAGCACACTGATGTGTTTTCATTTTCATTGTGTCCTGTACAGTTAGTACAAGAGTGAATTGGATTTGTTATTTTGATGTTAAGCAGCTGCAGCAGTGTTTGATCATTTGCCAAAACCAAAAAAAAGGAAGAAAAATAGTAAAGGAAGTTGTGAATTAAATAGTTTTGACTTCATTTGTCTGTGCAACTATCAATATATTGTGCTGTTATGTTTGACAAGGCAACTTGTTTATGGAATATCGCAATATATCGTGATATATCAAGATACACAATATATCGTGATATATCGTGATCACGTATCGTATCGCGAAGTCCTTGACGATACCCAGCCCTAGTAAAGTGTCTTGCCCAAGGACACAACAACTATGACACAGGTGGCAGGGCGGGTATCGAACGTCCAACCCTTTGATCATCAGCCGACCCGCTCTACCAACTGAGCCACAGTCGCCCCCAACTTCTTCCTATCCCTTTTGAACATGAACTATGTTATTTGAGTTATGTACAGTCTTTGCAGCTGTAATTGCAGCGATAGTTGGTTCTACAAAGCATTGACTCAGGGGGCTGAATACTTTTGCACGCCACGCTTTTCAGTTTTTTATTTATAAAAACATTTTAAAACCATGTTTCATTTTCATTCCACTTCACAATTATGCGCCACTGCGTGTTGGTCTATCACATAAAATCCAAATAAAATAAATGTACGTGTGTGGTTATAACGTGACAAAATGTCGAAAATTTCAAGGGGTATGAATACTTTTGCAAGGCACTGTACATAGGGAATGCTGCTATTTGGTAGTTTTTCTTTAAGGTGTGACTTCAGTAAGCAAACAGTTAACAGAATGCTTATCCGCAAGAATGCCTGGAAAATGCATGTCTAATAAGTTCTGGCTTTTGAATGACAAATATAACCCATGGCAAATGAAACACAGAAAGGGCCTCATAATTCAGCCATATGATTGTGAAACAGACCTACCTACTTCAATACGTGTATGGAAATTGTTAAAATATTATTGAAAAGTTTTGAAAGTGTATGGGTATAAATAATTGTAGGAACAACATGCTGTTCACTCTTTTTGTCATTCTCCTGAGAAGATTGTGATCATTTACTGACTAAAATTCCGTCCCTGCAGTCGTTGCAGTGCAGGTGAAAGTGGAAGAGGTGGAGATGGAGACCCCGATCGATCCCCCAGGCCACCCTCAAGTCTCTCTGGGTAAAATCAAACAGGAGGGGGGCGGGGAGCAGAGCAAGTCAGGACTACAACAGGGCAGCTTGGAAAACGCAGCGCACCATGAAAAGAATGGGCATGGTGAAACCGCTGTAGGACTAAGCGCAGGGCGGGGGTCACTGGAAGAGAGCTTGACGGATGAAAGCAACATGGAGCAGAGTGAGAACAGACAGAGCAGCGATGAGGAGGAGAGGGGGAGAAACCTGGACCAAGAGGAGGGATGCCAAGAAGACGATACCACCATGGACGAGAGTAATACAGAGCCGGACACATCCGGGGAGGCTGCAGGCATGGAGAAATGAGACATGTTTGACCACTGTTCAACCACCTATTCTGCAGTTCTTCTCTTTATTGTTTAAGAGAAGAAATTAACTGTGATGCTGTAAAATAACGCTATTGAGGCGATGAAAACGACTGAGAGAGAACCACCAAGCCAAACTACCTCAGTGTCTCCCATGTTTCGAAGTTCCACTACACACCCTGCGTTCCAAATCACATACTTTTTGTTTTTACTACACTACATACTAAAGTACAGAAGAGTTTTAGGGCCACTGGAGAGGAAAAAAAATCAGATAAGGAATTTTTTTCTCATTTTGTCGAGAAATGTCAAGAGTAAAGACGAATACTCTAAAATGCTATTGGAGTTAGTGGGGCATTTATGTATTTTTCAGCATACTACAATTGACGTGCATGTATTGGGACATCCTAAATCTTTTTCTGGCGTACTAAATAGTAGGGAAGTATGGGTATTGGAACGCAGGGTCAGTGACGTCTGACTGTGCAGAATTGATTTGTTTGAGTTGAGTTTAACGTCACTTATTCTGCGTCTTACATGGAACCTGTACGACTGAAGTGTTTTGATCATTCTGCATTGACATAGACAAGTTTATTGTAATGTTTTTTATTTTTCCTGTATTATATCCACATGACTTTATTTTTTTTTGCAAATATGAAATCATTGATTAAAAAGTTACCATTCCTACACTTGGTGATATGACGATGTTCTTTACGCATGGGACTTGAAGTTCAGTGAGTTCAGTACATTCTTGCTTTTGTGGTTTAGTGGTTAAGGATAACTAGGATAAATCCAAAGATTGCATCAAAAACATCCAACAGAGTTGCTCGGGAGCTTGGCGAACCGTGAATGTGTATCTAATGCTGGGAATGTAAAGAAGGGCCGTGCTGACGAGGCGTGTGTGTGCTCAGTGTAGGGTCCCTGGATGATTAAAACATTTAGTTTTGACCTTCTCACAACGGTATCGATTAAACAGCAAAGAGGAAATACTGCACGAAATGACTGGCCTGAGATGTGAAACCGCCTCAGCAGCTACAGCTTTTAAAGTCGGCAGAGGTTACTGTCTGAGTCCACGGTTTAACCTCAACATCTTCAACAGTTTACAGTAAGCTGTGGCCTCCAAAACATCAGTACAAAAGGCAGCAGGATCAGGCCATGCTACGTTTCTTGGTGGTTTTCTTGCTGGCTGTCGGTTTTGCGTTGGGACTCTTGCGAAGTTTGGATTTTGCTTTGAGCGTTTTGACCTGCCGGAGGTGCATGGGCTTGGGTTTGGTTGCCTTGGGGGCCTTGGCGGGCTTTGGGGTGACGGTAGGGGGGGAGGGGAGGCTCTCACCCCCGGGACAGGCTCTGAATATGTGGACGTCCTTCACCCTGCGACCCCTCAACTCAGGGGGATTGGCACAGGTGGCTCGGACCTTGAGGTTGACTTTCTCAATCCACCTGCATTTGGAGGAAAGATCCAATTATATTATTAAATGTAACATTAAGTAAACCATCTGAAAGGAGTAACTACTCGTAATTAAAATAAAACAAACTTCTCGCCTAAAGCTAGGCAGGTGAATAGAGTACATTTTTTTACTCGGATATCATGAAACCTGCCAGTTGATTACTAACCATTATTTTTCTTTATTATATTTTTTTCTGACATGTTTGAATAAATATGCGAATTTGGCAAAATCTAACTAAATATCTAGACATTTGCATCTCCTTGATAACAAAGATAAAGTAAGAGTTAAGTGTCTGATTTTGCATATAGGCTTTTTCATTTTGTATAACAAAACATCAGATTAATAACATATGAACAAATCTTTCTGTAATAACCTTCAGAATTATGCTAAGAATGATTATGGAAAGTTTAGTTGATGTGAGTGCTTTACAAGTTGAGATTTTTGGTTCGTAGTATTGAAAAATCTAATGTTGAGATGTTGGCAGTTAAAGATGGTTATATAGCAGAAATATACATACACACGCAAACAGACAAGGTTTAGTAAAATAAACGCCTAAATCTACATTTTATTATACTAGAATGAAAGATGACTATGAAGGCTATGGAAGCAAAAGAGACAAAAATCAGTGCTTGAAACAAAGCTTTTGCCTGCAGTGTCTCAACCATAAAATTCTAAATGTTTGGGTGTAATATATACTATATAGGCCTTGAAACAAATATTAGAATAATCCCAGATTTTTTTTTAAAACAACATTATTTTATACATTTTCAGCCATTACAAATTCCTGTTGGTCAATGAATTGTCTTACATGCGCAGTGGCAGCAGAGGGCAGTCACACATCAGAGGGTTGTCTGCCAGGTTGATGACCTCCAGAGAAGTGAGAGGGTGGAGGCTGGGCATCTCCTCTAGATGGTTTCCCTCCAGGAACAGACTCCTCAACACTGGGCCCAGACCTGCCAGGGAGTTCTGTGACATCTGGGGAACCAAAATCAGAATAAATTTAACTTTGATGATTCGTTGTTGATCCGAAAGGCAATGCAAGTTTATTCATATAACACAATTCAGGAAACAGTGTAATGAAAGACTACTGTGGCACAGGGATTTAAAAGGTGGAGTCAGCAATTTTAGAGAACGCACAATTTATTTTAGTCAAAATCAATGAATATCTTCTCAAGTCTGTATTGTGTGTGCGCTGAAAAAAATATGTTAATAGACAGCTTAGGCCCTGTAAACTTGTATGTAAACGAAGGGGACATCCGTAGCTAGCAACATGCCTGTTTACAGATCGTAGGCTGTGTATTAACACCACTGGATTCTTTCTCAGCGCACGCAAAGTACGACAGGTAGCTCCACCTTTAACTGTGTGGCTAATAGCTCACATCTTGAGCCCACTCACCTTCTCCAGTCCCATGTTATCCAGATACAGCTCCTTCAGTGTGCTCCCCAATGGTTGAAAAGCATTTGGCCCCACCCAGCGAATTGAATTTCCAGACAGCCTGAGGTCTCTGAGGTTCCCCGCCTTGCTCAGAGCTTCAGTGGGAACCTCCTTCAGCTTGTTTCCTCCCAGATGGAGCGTATCCAGGTCACTGGCCTGGCTCAGGGCCCTGGGTGTTACGGTATTAATGGTGTTCCCGGTGAGGTAGAGGGCTCTCAGGCTCTCTGCTCCGCTCAGGATGTCTGGCTCCAGCCTGGTGATGGAGTTGTTCTCCAGGTGAAGAGCCAGCAGGCTGGGCACCAGGCTGAAGGCTCCTTTAGGGAAACCAGTGAAGCGGTTCTTCTCTAGGTGGAGGTAAGTCAGCTGAGGAAGACCTTTGGGTTTAGATCATACAAATTCAAATAGAGCGTTATTAGTAGTAAAAGTCAGTAATTCCACAATAGGCCTTCTGTAAACACGCAATTTCGCACTTAAATGTGCTCCACAGTATTATGCAAAATGCACTTTTTTAGAGTTTTTTGACACTAATATGGGTACTGGTGTGATTCCCAAAGTATTAAAAAAACCACCCTCACTTGTTCTCCACCTCCACCTTTCTGAAAATGTGTTAAAAAAACCCAGTTAGATGCAGCACTCCCTCATAACTTAGCACTTCCTCCAATCTAGGTTCCCCTGAATCTAACTGGCAGTTACATTCAAACTGAGAGTTAGATGCAGGGTCACACAGAACATACTTGGCTTTTTGGAAGGTGTGACTTTAAGAGACAGGCTCTAAAACGGAGCGTTTTAGACAGAGGCTGAAAAGATGAGATTCAGCATTGGCACTGTGAGAAATATAAAGGGGTTTTCGGACACTAAACCATGAAAACAGTTCTAGTAGAAAAAACACAAATTTTAATGTTGAACCTTAAATGAGCACAATATGTGACCTTTAAACAACCTTTAAAGGTGTCAGGGCTGAGGGAAGTGAGGTCATTCTCCGACAGGTACAGGTAGATCAGTCCCTTCATTCCACTGAAAGCCCCGCTCTCCACCTCGGCGATCCTGCAGCGCTGCAGATGTAGGGACACCACCTGGGCAACGCCGGGGAAACTGTTGCTAGGGATGTAGTGGAAGTGGTTGCCGCGCAGGTCCAGGAGACGCGTATCGGGAGAGAATCCTCGAGGAACTTTGGTGTGACCGCGATTCTCACACGAGGAGTGGTGAGTGTCAGCCTGAAGACAATGAGGTACTGGTCAGAGGGGACAAAGACATACTGCCAGAAGATTTATTATTTCTCACTCTCCCTTTGAATACACATGACATTAGGGTGTTCGGTGGTGTTAGATATGTCAGTGATTCAAAGGTTATAGGAATAGTTCAACATTTTAGGATATATGCCCACTGTACTTACTTCGTTTGCCAAGAGAAGCAAAAGAAGAGGGAAGGAGCGAATCGGATGATGACTCGAAGATGGCTAAATGAATGATAACTCTGATAACATCCCTTCATTGTTTTGGCTTAGGATATGATGGACATAACAACAAACTGCAGTTGTCCTGCTAAGATGAGCAAATCCTCTGCACAGACAATTCCCAAAACGTCTAACTGTTCCTTTTATATTAAGTGTTTGTGTCAGTGAAAGAGCAAAAGCCAGAATGCAATGCAGCTTCAATTGAGACCCACTCACCTCGCAGGTGCAGTCGGCTGGACACTTGACCTTGTTCTTAGGCTCTTCAGTAGGGGGTGGAGTGATCCTGCTTGCCTCCTCGAACTCTGCTCTCAGCATGGCCTCCTGGCTCTGACAACGCAGCTCAGCAGGGTAAACAGCCTCCAGGTTCTCTCCTGACAGATGGGCTGGCCCACCACATGTCCCCATCAGCTTCACCTTGTTACGGATTGACCACTCTCTGTAGGAAGGTCAGGGATCAGGATTATTAGTACCCTTTCTGGTTGACAGAATTAGCACTGTGCCCTACATGCCAAGCCATCAATTCAAAATCCACAAAGGTCCGCCTTACCTGAGTGGACGCAGGTAGCAGTTGCAGTAGATGGGGTTCCCAGCCAGGTTGAGGCGTGCCAGGCTGGCTGTACCTTCAGAGAAGGGCTGGATGACTCGCAGCTGGTTGTGGCTAAAGTCTAGGTAGACAAGGTTTGGGCATTTGGACACAGCAGAATTGGCAAGGTCCTGCAGGGACACGTGGTCCAGGAAGAGGTGGGTCAGTTTGGCCATAGACACCACATCCTCTCCCAGGTAAGTCATCGGGTTGTAGCCCAGATCCAGACGGGTCACCTCTGGCAGTCTGGATACAGAAAGGGAAAGAATGGAAAATTAGGATGGAAATGTCAGGTTTATTACTTGTGAATTACTTATTAGACTGGTCTGATGTTTAAAGATGGATTTCTTCTTAGATACCGGGGACCTGTGAGATGAACCAGTGTCTTTTAGCCTTGCTGGTAGCTTAGGATGGCTATATCAGTTGGTCTGTCCACCACTCTGGCCCAGACTCAAGTATCTCAACCAATCGATGGATTGCCATTAAAGGTAAAGTAAGAGAAAGTTTGTTGATATTTAAACTGACCTCCAAAACAAATAAACCCATCCCTAATTGCTCCTTCAGTGGCTCCACCCCAAGACATGCCTTGCCTTGGCAACAGCAGAGTTCACTAACGACATGTTTTAAGGGATTGTTGGTACCAACATAATCAACGCTGACTGCAGCTGATTGGATGGAGAATTGTGTTCTGTCTATGTCAGACTCCTTTTGTTTACATACCCATGTACAGAGCTGACGGCGAGCAGATTTTTACTGATTTTGTAAAAAGGGGTTTAAGATTTTGATGGCTGACTGACTCAACCTTAAAATGTGGTACAGATCATTTATGACCAAATACCCGCAGAACTAAAGACATTGCCTTCCTGTGCTTCTCAGTCCCAAAAAAATATATTAGCATTTAGGTAAAAGCAGCACTTCAACACAGCGCAACACAGAGCTGCTAGCATGGCTGTGGACTCACTCTGTCTTGTTTGTTCAGTGTCAAAACTACTACTACCACACATAAGTTCCGTGAAGCTCAATGGCAGAATGCTGGCGCCTACTTAGTAGCTACCTGGTCATGGTCTCAGTGGGGAAGAACTGTATCTCGTTGTGGTCCAGACTTAGACGGGTGAGCGTGAACAGACCAGCGAAGGCCTCAATATCCAGGTAGTTCAGGGAGTTGTGACTGAGACGGAGCCATTTGATGTTCTGCAAACCCTGGAAGGACAAGAGGTCAACGTTTCAATGAACGTTCCAACGACAGGAGACATTTCTGCTTTTCTTCAAACCACCCTCAGTTTTAGGTATTTTGCAGATTGTTTTTGTGTGTGTGTGTGTGTGTGTGTGTGTGTGTGTGTACCTGGAAGGCCATGTTGGGGATGTAGACCAGCCGGTTGTGTGAAAGGGAGAGCAGGTTGAGGAAGCCCAGCTGAGAGAAAGCTCCAGGCTGGATCTCCTCCACGCGGTTGCGTTCGATCATGAGCTGCTTCAGCGAGGACAGGCCGTCGAATGACTCCTGGACTCAAAAAAGACAAAGGAAAATAAAAAGTTCATACTCAGTCAAACTGTGTTGGTGGTAGGGGTATATAATTTGTTTTGATAAAGAGGGAATATGCTGGGCTGGGGGGCACTGGAAAATTAAAGTTAAGAACTTGGTATGATGTGATGAAGTGGGTGTGCGTGTGTGGGGACCTGGTAGAGGATCTCAATGTTGTTGTTGGCCAGGTTGAGGAAGACCAGCCGTCCCAGGCCACGGAAAGCCCCCTCCTTCACCCTGCGGATGTTGCAGCGCTGCAGCGACAGGTGTGTCAGGTAGGGAGTGTGTTTGAAAGCCCCGGTTGGGAGTTCCTGGATGTCGTTGCCTCGAAGATCTAATTTCACTGTGATCTATGGTAGGAAGGGGATGACATGTTAGATGGGAAAAAGATGGGAAGTAAAGATCTAATAGTGTGTGTGTGTGTGTGTGTGTGTGTGTGTGTGTGTGTGTGTGTGTGTGTGTGTGTGTGTGTGTGTGTGTGTGTGTGTGTGTGTGTGAATCAGAAACCTCATCAAGAGTGGGAGGGACTTGTGTCAGGTTCTTGTTGACGCAGGTCACCGTCAACTGGATCTGGTCACAGACGCACTGCTCTGGACATTTTGCTGTGTGCAGCCCAGGGAGACAGAGCAGCAGTAGGACCCAGAGGGTGTATGGACAGAGCTGGGAGTACATCTGAATGGGACAGGATAGCTTTAATTTCATTCACACTATTGCGAGTATGGTGATACTTCAAGGTCAAGCATGACAAGTCAATAAATAAGTGGGTTTTTTTTGGGTGATCATTTTGTTGATTTTTTTAGATGCCAGGAACTATGATAGATCTACCACTTATTCATTTATTTACTCACTCACTCACTCACTCACTCACAGTGAAGTTATTTGGCCATGGCAGTGTCTACAGATGAAACACTGAATAAAAAGCATTCATCATTCACTCTTCTGCGCTCTGCAAACTGCTAAACAGTGTACAGTGCTCCATGTCTTTGACCGTGTCGGGCCTGAATTTATCAACATTAAAAGTCCTTTTGGAACTTCCCTAATGATTAGCTCTTGTTAGATTTCACAACACTGCTGGTTTAAAAGTATTTTAATCTTTACATACATTTATAATCAAATATGTTAGTTTGATTCTACAGGCTGTGTTTTTCACTTTTTTAACAGTTCTATACTTTCCAGATTCCCTATTTTACATATAAAGAACATGTGATAATCTTGAAAATGGCAATGCATTGTTGAAGAATCAACAAGTGTTTTTTTCCCAACCTTATATGCTTGTGACCCCCAAAAGAAGCAGTGTCTGGTTGGGCCCATTGTCAAGTTTCAGATATCTGAGTTGTTCCATCAAAGAAACCTAGCAGATGTTTTTATTTATTAGTATTACTGTCAGAGACCCAAAGAGGTCAGATTATTAAAATATTTCACACACAAAATCAAAGATGAGAGAAAAGTACTAGAATATGTAAAACCAATTTTGTGAAGTAGAAATCTATTTTTCCTAGATTCCAGGTCCATGGACTACTCATGAAAACCTTAACAAAACAATATAACAGTTACAGTGGGGGGCATCTTTTGTTACTTTAAGTACATTTAGCTGACAATACTTGAAGACTTAAACTTTCTTATCAATACTATATACTAATCTCAAATGAAGGACCATGTACTTCTGGCTATTTTTACAGGTACTTTTACTTAACTAAAGGCCTTCTTTCGCCACTGTATATTTCTCTTAGCAGGAAGGATGTTTACCTGTAGTTAAAATACAAAAGTACAGAGGTTGCCAAGCTCAGAACCCAATCAGGTGCCATACTGCCACAAACATAGGCTACTCGTCCTGAGGTATAATACTGTATTGTCAAGCCATGAGACTGGATAGAACTAAATTCTACCTCCTCCTGAAAATATTTAACTCAATGCCAACTGTGAGAAAGGTGTGTCACGTTGTTTTTTGCTGATTTTCAGTTGTATTAAACAATCTCTCCATTATTCTGTACTTCTGGGGATTAGTTTTATTCTGGGCAGATTGGGCTGCTCTAGTGTTCAGTGGAATGCCTTAAAACCACATTCCCATGTCGGATCAACAGTCTTGATCCGTAGGAATGGACATGAAAAGCTTCACAGCTCGACGCTGCGAAATTTGGGGTCTCAAATTGTCATGTTGACATGGTGGAATGGTGCGATGGCTTAACCTCTCTATCAAAGCTGGAGCACCAAACCCAGTCACAGACGGACCTGACATGGACCTATGAAGGTGTAAATCAGAGCATATGACACGGTTACATTTCCTTATATTATCACCTCATCATTATGTGCATTCGAGGTCAACTTTACGGTTGCATTGTAGCCGAGCTGACTGTACACCCATAGGCTATAATGAAAAGCCTCGACATAAGGGCATCACACCAGGTTTTGTTTCGAGGACCCTCTTAACACAGAGGGGCCAGGAAACTAGAGACGGAGGAATTTCCTCAGGCCGGAATATTTGTCCGCGTCCCCCCAGGGATCAACAAACCTGACCGCAGAGGAGCTGACGCACCGGCCGCGCACAAAGACGCACAGTGTCTTTCCCTGTCGGTGGTGCCAAAATGTGTCCCTTGGCCAAGGACGATGCGATAATTAGACTACTCTCCATCGGCTCTGAATGCTTTTACCAAAAAATTACTTTTCCCCCCACATTTATAACATGAGGTTCATTATCCTGTGCGTAAACATGGACTTTGATTTTAATAAGGTTTTCGGAATAATAGAAACCTGAATTATAATCCGACCGATATGGAAAAATACCAACCTTGTTATTGCTCGATTTCTACACCAACAAGCAAGAAAAGTCTTCGGTGAGATAATAGTTAAAAAAAAAAATATATATATATATATATATACAAGGGCTATTTTCTTTTGACACTAAAATGCGCAAAATAAAACTCTCCACGTGATTATATAATTCAGCAATTTGGTTCTTAAACTTTGTTTCTGTGTTCAGGTGTCCATCTTTCCCCATTACAATCACTCGAACAAATGTACGCGTTTGAAATCCATATATTCGACTATTTCCATATACGAATCCAGAATCTATTTTACGCGCTGACTCACCGTGGTCTTGTCGTGGTTCTGTCCAGCTGCTGGTCGTTCACTGGCCGCTGACTCTCTCACGGTCTCTGCTCCCTCTGCTGCTCTTCCCCCGGCTGTCCCCCATCCAAAACAAACTCAGTTTATCCCTTCATTCACTGACACACACATACACATACACACCCTCTGCCAGTGCCGATACACACACATACACACCTCCACCTCTGGAGTCTAACTGCTCCGCTAACCCTTTTAAAGGAACAGTTCGCTGTTATTTTGCTCAGCAGATCCCACGCACACATAAATACACTGTAAGTCAGGTTTGTTAGACTGGTTTTATTTATGTCAAGGCTTTCAGTACATACTGTATATCATTTTTATGACAATGTAAATCCAGTCCACACAGTTGAATGTTATTCAGAAGAGGGTATACATTCCATTGAAGTCCATTCCATTGTCATCCTATCTCCCTTAAATGTTCTATTACATCACAACAAAAGCAGCCATATGAGGTAAAAGGCAGCAGCTGGATCTAGTGCAACACAAAGTCATATAAGAGCACATTTTCCAATAAGACTGATTATGGTTTGAGAAAAAAAAATAAACATCAGGTAAAAGTGATTGTGGTCCCCTGAGCTCTGCAGTGTTACGACTGTGCTCGGTGCAGGGAGATGCTCACACATGCTTTGTATTCAGGCGTGTGTGTGTGTGTGTGTGTGTGTGTGTGTGTGTGTGTGTGTGTGAGATGCTCCTGCATGCAGCCCATTCCTGCTCACAGTCTGATGCACCCAGACTTTATGAGCAGCGGTATGAGTCGACGACTGTGATTGGAGAAGCTGTCCCAAATGTTTGTCTTCTTTCCCCTATACCATAGAATTTTTCCAATAAAACATATCAACAGAACAACAGAGCAACACAGCAGCATGTAATGAATTCCATCAGTAATGGAACAATTATGTCAGCAGCACTTCACATTGGACTCAGATTTGGATTTAGATTTCTTATGACTATTGTAGCGATCGTTAGCTCCATTTCAAAGCTATAAATCAATAATTCCCTTTACTGTGTATGAACATTGTTTTGGTGTTGTGGTTTAACAGTGCATTTTGAAACTATGTAAAACTAAATGCAAAGCCATGTGTTCTAATTCCAATGTTAGCTTCAATCCAGTCTAAAATCAGTTACTTTTTTTAACACAAGGTTAACAAATTTCTGTATTTCTATATATTTTTTTAAAACTTTTTGTATCTAGATTTTTTATAAAAATAGACGTTACAAGCATAAGTAGAAAAATAAAAAAAATTAAGAGTTTCTGGTGCCTTCATAAAATAAACAAATCAGGAGTGGAGATATGTTAAGTGGTCATCCCGAGTCCCTTGTTCAAGTGTAAAGCATCCCTGTTGATTTGGTTGGTGGAGAGATAAAGTCAGTCCAGTGTGTCTGTGTGGCAGTAGGGGGGGGATCAGTGCTGCTCCTGGCACTTCTTCTCCAGTGTGGAGCTTAGCCTCTCTCCAGCATCACTGCACGACTTCAGAGCTTCACTGTTCCTGCAGATTCAGAAGACATAAAAAGACGACTTGTTAAAATTTTCAATGCAAACATTTCTATTTAACTTATTATTCAACCATGACTTGCGAGTACATTTTAGGCCAAATTGTGGAGATGAGAAAGGATCTTACTTGGACATGACGGTGTGAAGCAGCGAGGCGTGGTGCTGGGTGAAGTATTCCTGCTGGACGGCGTGTTCCAAACACAACAGCTGACCTGGGACCAGATTGACTTTTTTCACCTTTCCTTCTCCCTGCAACGCGGAACAGAAAAACATAAACCTGATTGATTCTAACTGTAATATATAATACTATTTCATATCAAATAATGATTGAATAGATCAGCTGTTTTTACCATTCAAGGTGGCGAGATAAAATGATATGACGGATGGCGAAGGCGAACAAAACAAAATAGCGGTACTTAAGCTTGCCATCGGTCAATTTTTAAGGAATTATTATTATAATTTGTATAGAGCTGCAACAATTAATCGACGAATCGATGATTAATCGATTATTAAAATAATCGACAACTATTTTGATAATCGATTAATCGTTTTGAGTAATTTTTTAATAAAAATTGTCCAAATTCTCTGATTTCAGCTTCTAAAATGTGAATATTTTCTGGTTTCTTTAATCCTATTATGACAGTAAACTGAAATATCTGTGTGTTTTGGACATAACAATACATTTGAGGACGTCAACATGGGCTTTGGAAAATTTAACAACATTTTTCACCATTTTCTGACATTTTACGGACCAAAACACTAATCGATTAATAATCGATTAATCGAGAAAATAATCGACAGATTAATCGATTATCAAAATAATCGTTAGTTGCAGCCCTAAATTTGTATTTCAGCTTGCAAACTAGGCAGAATCTATGCCTAGTAGGACCAAATGGAAACTTTGAAGAAAAAAACCGACAATAATCCTTAATGTGGTTTCATAAATCAATTACAGATACACACTAGATTCAGCCAACAGAGTTTAAATAGACAAGAAAACACATGTTAACAGATTCTCTACAATGGGGGAGCATTGTGTCAGATTCAGCACCTTGGAGAGAGCACATCATGGCGCTCTGATGCACTTGCAAAAAATGTTCTGGAGGGAGATGTGTTCATTTATCTGTGTGAATGGTAAACCTTCTTCTTCGTCCAAGTTTTCAATATGTGAATTTGGGGTCTGACAATAGGGGATGTCTGTGTGCTGTAGATCGTGATGTGTGAATGGTTGGCTATTTAAATGTACCTTGAGGAGTCCCATCATGACCAGCAGCGTGGAGAGGAAGCAATATGAGTGGAGGGCGGAGTCAGAGAGGAGCTTCTTCAACACGGCATCTGTGGGACACAAGAGATGTGGGTTGATTTTGTTAATAAAAATCCTATTGTTATCATTTCAACTTTAAATTCCGTACGGTGTCCTTTATTATATGGTGTCAGTCACTAGTTTGAACCATGTTTCCAACTTATTATTATTGAATTCACTAGAAGAACACCTTGTATATGTTTTAATAAGAAGTAGCATTTTTATTCACCGATAGTTTCAAAGACAGCTTCCTTGGTCTCTGGTTCCTCGCTATACAATGAACAGATTTTCAGGACGACGTCGGCTGCTTTGTGTGGGTCGGAAGCATCAACCTGATGAGGATGGAGAAAATAAATAAAAATTACATTATACCTTAACATTTAAAAAAAAAAAAAAAAAAAAAAAAAAAAAAAAAAAAAGGGAAGGGAAGGGAAAGGTGGGGTGATTTGTGCAACTTTTTACTCAAAGTGATTTTAAAGTGAGGCCTTGACAGTTATGTCTCCAACTCAAATATGTACATATATTTCAGGATGTTGTGCATCCCTGGCAATAAAAACTTTGGATCTGGAATAAACTGTTTAAGAAATATAGTTCGGAAAAAAGTTGTCTTGTCATTTGTGCGCATTGTGTCACAATGACAAAGTCACCATCATCATCTTTCTGGCCATCTGAACTCTCATCAGTGGTGTCGTTAAGTGGAATTGAGATGTCACTCTCTTCTGAGCTACTGTAGACAATCACTTTCTTTTGGTGACCAGCGTATACAGCCATGCCACTGGCACAACTCTCAGAAATGTACTTTGCACTAGTTGTCCGTGCTTGTGGAACCAACTGCCACCTGACAAATGTGATTCCCCTACATTTCTGCCTTTAAATCAAGGCTCAAAACCCATATGTACACCCTGGTGTTTCCTCCCCATTAACCTCTGCACTACTTACTTACCTCTGCACTACTATCTGTGTTTATGTGGATGTATGGGTTTCGTCTTTATTTTGGTTATTGTTATTTTACCTTCATTGTTTACCTACTGAATGCACTATGTACAGCACTTTGGACAGTGCAAACTGTCATAAATGTGCTTTATAAATACATTTTACTTACTTACTTACTTATAACTCACCCACCCTTGCGCACAAATCACCCCATCCCAGAATTTTGGATAATAGGCATGATGCAGCAATTTAGGGTTGACATTGTGCTAATTATATAGACTCAAAGTGTAGCATACCAAAGCACTAAAACATGTGTCAAATGTTTTCAAACGTGTCTATAATTGTTCAGACACAATAATCAAAAAACCTTGATCATGGAAATTTTACTTTGAAAGGCAAAACACAGTTTTTTGAGCTTAAATGTGCTTATATCTTATTCCTTGTGTCTCCCTTCTTTACAGGATGAGTCAAATGGATGGCTCTTCTTAAATATGTGGTCACATTTCCAATTTCTTCCACGGTTTTCTAGAAACAATGGGTTTTGCAACTTCCAAAATGCACAAATCACCCCACCTTCCCCTACTTGTAACACAGCACACTAAACATCAAAGAGTGGACAGTCACATCAGATTGTAGGAACAGAAAAACACTTTCATTCATTTATTTGAAGTTGGTACCTGTTGTTGCAGGTTGGTCCTCATTTCTCCCAGCTGAAGGAGCTTCTCTGCAGATGGGCAGCTGAGGAAAGACATGATCTCTGCCTGAGGGAGGACACAGAGCCACTATCAACAGGCTGCTTCAAGACTCTGCTGGACTCACAAAGCTTACTGAAAAAGGGCTGTTTACCAAAGACATATGTATTCTTTAAACATGAAATATTAATTTAGAAAAAATGGTTTCATTAAATCAGAATGTTAATGCTTTTAACTCTTGCATAATATGACGGGACTGGAAATTCCACAATACAGAACGTACACCAAACATAACAGCTGGTTGTCTGCTAAATACATGAATGTAAAAAGTGTTTTTGTTTGTTTAATCTTACAGGGCTCTTAGGTTTTTCAGGACTGTTTTCTTTGCTTTTCATTCCATTTTCACTGTCGTCCTGGTCGTCCTCATTAATGTCTTCACTGGCCTCCTCTTCTTCTTCATCACTGTGTTCATGGGAATCATCCTCTTCCTCATCATCCTCAGGTTCTCCCTCATCATCACTGCAGCCAAATCAAAAGGACAAACTTTTTCTAAGTAAACACTAAACACACACCAAACTGTTCAGAGGAAAGTTCTGCTTTCTGTGCTGAAGAAATCAGGCACACAAAAAGTTTGATTGGATTAACTAACGCCACACACGCACATTACCTGAGTGACGCCAGCATGTCTGCTTTGTCCATGTTCTCCATAGCTTCTCTTAAAGCGTCACAGCCCTCCTCACCCAGACAGTTACCTGTTAGTCACATACAACAGTAATTTTCATCTTATCTATTAAAACATATATTTTTCCAGTGTTTCACCTTTTATTTGGTAGATTTTTAAGCACAGAGTTGAAATGAGAGAGAGAGAGAGAGAGAGAGAGAGAGATCCTCTGCAACAAGGACTTGGGCTTAATGCTAAGCACTCTACCTGTGAGCCACCACAGTGCCCTGGTTTTCATATTTTGATTAATTATCTTGTTATGTTATTATCAGGTTTGAGAATTTAAAAAAATATCTTCTAGAAGTACTTTAATTTTCCTAGAAATGTAAAGTTCCTTGGAATGGAATTCCGTAAAAAATTTTAAGGACTTTTTACAGCCAAGAAAGACCCGCTTGAAACTTCTGTGTCTGCAGTCACAGCAATACAAGTTCAACACACACACACACAGTGCACGTACCGTTCAGATCCACTTTCTCCATGTGAGGTTTGTCGCTGACAGCCTGAGCCACCACCAGAGCTGCTGCCTCTGTGATCTCTCCAAATGACAGATTGAGCTCCTAAAGGACAGGGACCATGAGAGCACTAGAGTCAGTCTGGTGACACAGCGGTCCAATCCAGACAGACAGAGGAGTGTGGATTGGGAAAAGAGTGATCTGTGAACTGACCTTAAGGACCGGCAGCCCCTCTCTGAGGACGGCAGCCAGGGCCACTGCTCCTTCAGAACGCACCAGACAGTCTCCAAAGTTGATGACCTGCACGTTTCTCAGGTTCCTCAGAGCCTGCGTGGACCACAGGAGGGAGACAGCATTCAGAAACAGTTTGGCTTGAAAACACATATGGGCTCTTTACTTCCAGGGAGATGGATATGAATTGGCCTGACCTGTGCCATCGCTAGCGTTCCCCTCTTGGTGAAAGTGTTGTCGTTGAGGTTGAGGACTTGGAGCTCTGGGTTGTGAGCCATGGCTGAAGCTAAGGCCATCACACCCGGGTAGTTGATGCCGTTCTGGGGCATGTGGACTTCCTCCAGGCTGCCGATCAGCTTACATTGAAGAAACAGAGAGGAGTTTGAGCTTTAAAGGAGTGGGTGTTGGAAGTGGCAATCACCTTAAGCCTGAGGTTGCGTCTTCAAATTGCTTGTTTTGTCAGACCAACACTCCAACATGTTAAGATTTAAATGTGCAGGGAAAGAAAAGCTTTGAATCCTCACATTTAAAAAAAGCTGGAATTTCTGGCTAGAACATTGACTCTCACAATGAGCTGATTACTAAGGAGTTTTCCATTCATTTTCTCGATCAAATTATCATTCCATTAAAAAAATGATTTCAATTATCAGAGGATGTAACAGTTAGAGTTTCATATCTTATTATTTTCTGAATATATTATTGTGGCAAAAAAATGATCTGATAATAAATATAACTTATTGATGTAATAATTCCTATAATTACACATTATAATGATGTGCACCTTTTACAGAATCAGAAAGATGAATTAGGTGATGTAGTTTTTTTGTATACCTTAAAGGCCTTGGCCAGGGCGCTGGCTCCTTCATTCTCCAGCCGGTTCCTCCCTGCGATGAACACTCTCAGTTTGAGTGGCGCTCCGAGCGCTGACGACCGTCTGTGGCACTCAATCAGCGCTTCAGCTAGGATCTACACAAACCACACAGCTCTGTCACTGTCCGCACTAAGTCACAAGTATTTACTTTGAGTTTGTTTCACAATAGCAGAAGGGTATAATTTGAAAAATGTGCAAAACGCCATGGCAGTGATAAGCATTGGGAATCACCTTTCCTCCTCCGATGCCCATGCCACAGTTGTTGAGCTTCAGCTCCCTCAAGGTGTGGCAGGATGGGCTCTTCAGCAGCTGCTCTATTCCTTTAACCCCGTCAGGCCCAAAGGCATTGTCGCTCAGGTCCAGCTCAGTCAGCCGGGCCCCTGCACTCATCAGTGCACTGCCCAGGGACCTCTGAAAGAAGCACATAGGAATCAGAAATAGTCTCTTAACCACAAAACTAAAGCTGAAACATTGTAAACATAATATGATGTATTTAAGAGAGTTAGAGTATATCGGACAGGTAAACCAGTGGCTGCAGTTCTCACCAGGGCGGTTGGGATTTCTGAGCGCAACCTCCCTGTGAACATGTCGCTCCAGTAGCATCTCTGAAATACAGAAAGAATTGTTAACAGAGTGGAAAGAACTTTTCCCTAAGAGAGTGCTGTGTCTTCTCTCAATAATGCAACTGTTACAACAGTATGACACTGTAAAGCAATGAATGCATTGCTCTAAGGCTTGATAGGCCAACATATGTAGTCTGATGATCCATGTCTGTTCTCTGTGAATGCAGACTTTTAGGTGAAGCATACCTGGAGCAGGTCTTTCTTCTCCAGAGCCTTGGCGATGGCCTGGGCTGCCTCTACTCCCACAGTGTTTCCCTCCAGCCTCAGAGCTCTCAGACCATGACACTGCTCTATCTCACAGACCAGCTCCTCCGCTGAAAGCACACAGAGAAAAGGTCGTCAGGTATGAAGAGAAGACAAGGGGCCGGTCGTCTGATGTAAACCCTCTCTGCTGCCTTGTTTCAGCATCTGACCTGATTCTGCATCGTCCAACTTCAGTCCCAGGCCTTTATAGCTCAGCTCTTCATCCCCAACGTGGGTCTTTGATAGAGCATCAGCCAGCTGGGCAATGTCATCTGAGGCCATAGTGAATCTATGGAAACATCCAGAAGACACAACAATGGGGAGGACCAGATTTTAGGAACTTTCTCAGCAAATTATTGATCAGAAAGGAAATTAATGTACTAAGAATAATCGAAATCAACAAATACAGTGATTTTTTATTATAGAAATTAAAAACAGATCAATTTCAAGATCTATCATCAACAGTCACGGTAGCTATTTAGCTTCGCCTCTGCTAGCTAGTAGAAGTGCGCAACGTAAGAAACGTTGACAACACAAGCTAAACTCGAACTGCTGTGACTGAGTCCGGACTTTATCAAATGTGTTCTCGTGTTTCAGGCAGACGGCACTGGTTCAGAGGTAAAGTTGGAAAACTTACCAGAAAAAGGAGTTATCGGAGGGTTGATAGCCAACACAACCGAATACAACACACGCCGCTCTTCCGTGCAGCGCGCCGGTTGCCAAACCATGTGATGTCACTCACGCTGTCCCCCGGTTTCTTTTTCGTCGATTCTGTTAGTGTCAGTTAGAAACCAATATACAGGTGTTTTACCGCCATCTGCTGTTACAATATTAACCTACAATTTAAAAGGGAAACGTAAACATTTCTGTATCAATATATTTTAAAAGATTAAATACATTCCATAAAATTGTCAAACTATTTTTTAAAGGTCGAAAAATATGAGTAGTCTGGCATAGTCCTACTAGTGCTTTTCAGAAGAGAGGAGTCGGTAATGTCGGTTCTATCAAGACTGAGATTTGGGCACGCAGGTCTGAACAATAAACTGTTTTTTGTTTAGACCTGCGTGCCCAAATCTCATTTGGAAAACACGAAACAGTGAGAGATATGAGCATGACAGAAGGCAGATGAGGGAAACATTCAGAAAAGAAAAAGTACGTTTTGATTTAATAGACATTTTACAAAAGAATTACAATGAGTGCCATTCAATTCTATTTCATTTTCTTAGGGTAACTCATGTTTGGAAAAATATACGTTATTCATTATTTTAAAATTATCATAGGGTTTTTTCTTTTTTTGTAGGGAGGCTGTTTTTATCCCACACTCCATACAGTAGATGGCGGTAATGCATCAATAAGTTGTTTGCCAACCGCCAACAAACAATACAGAAGAAGAAGCCACCAAACCACCACACCACACATGTGTTTCTGTCGCCCTCTTCTGGCCGCAGTCCTCCTGAAAACCTGTTGCGGTGCTGGGCCACACAGCTAGCCGTTATCTAGCTGCCGTTAGCCAGGCAGGATCCAGAGACACTCGCGTTCCGTCCAAACGTCAATGACAGGGACAGCATGCTAACAGATATGCGCCTGGACGTTGACTGATAATTGGCTGGCTAGTTTCTTACACTTGTAAATTGAATTGTTACTACTGTGTCACTGGGACGTATCACTGTTCTGAAAATCGCTGTAACTTAACTCGGTGAGTTTCTGTGCTAACGGAGGGCTTTGGCTATTAGCTAGAGCTCCAGTGGTAAAATGCGTTAGTTAGCTAAATTCATCTGGTTTATTTGAGGTGCATGCATCCGTATGTCAACTCAACTGTCATTCTCTGTTGCCCGTAAATTAAAATATACAATGTGTGTGACTTCAAAGAGTCATGCCCGTTTTTGAAAGCTAACTTTGACTTCCATTGTTTCAGCTAAGCTAAGCAACAGTGATTAGCCATCAGTCTGAGTGAGCAAGTAGCGTTGTTTGGCGAATCCTAACTATCGGGAGCTAAACTACAGTTTCTCTAACTTTACCTAAACCGACATATTCAGCAACCAACCTTATGGAAGTTGTGTTTTTTATATGATTTGCTGTCGGTTCAATGTTACATTTTAGTCGAAGTTTTCGACCTTTAAGTCTGCATATCACACGGCACTGTTAGCTAACGTTTATCATTTCAGTTACATTTTCATGCATGAATTGTGGGCTAATCCCCACAATTCATGCTTCAAATATTTATCAGCGTCCACAAATTACTGACCTAACTAAATCTAACGATATCTAGCAGCTAGCTTCACAGTTAGCTGTTCCCGCTGTTTGTTTATGCAAGTCAGATGATAACTCATCGTGTTTGAGTGGCAGGTTGTGGCTTGTCTGATACGATTATTAAACCCTATCAATCAGGGTGCTAATGTTATGTGTGGATGTTCTGGGCATAGCTGTCAACGCTGTTACTACTGTTGTACAACAAGAGGAGTTTTAAGCTGTTTTCAATGGCTCAGGCTATGGATCCCGAACGACTGAAGCGAAGAGAGGAAATTCAGAAAGCGATGAGCTTTATCCAGTAAGTGGACACACATAGTACTGACTACTGATACGTCCTGTAACTTGACCAAAGTGCAAACCCCAATGACAGCGGTCCTATTTTTTTCTCTACAGGTCATCCTTGCCTTTCCCAGAGCCAGAGAGTTATGAGGTTTGCATTGATCCTTATAATCCAATGTTTAATTGCATTTTCCTTTCAACAATTTACTCCTAAAATATTTCCTTACAGTTTATACCATGTCGTCTGCACGAACATTTTGTTCTATAATCTCTTGACTTAGATTTGAATTTAAACTCAGACATTGTGATTCATTTTGTCTTCCATAATTTTCTCTCACTTTTTGTTCTCTGTTTTCCCCCTGTTCTTTCTGTATCTTGGTCCTATGGCCATCTCATATTACCTACCATTATTTATTTATGTCGCCCACTCCCTCCCTCCTGCTCTCTCTCCATCTCTGTCTAACCTCTCTACACATTCCCTTCAGACGTTTCTGACCCAGTTGGTGTGCAGCCTGCTAGATGAAGGTAATGCTTTCTTTCGAGACGGGGACTGGCGCCAGGCAACCCAGCAGTACGGGGAGGGGATCAGTGTTGCCCGCTACGCTCAGGCTGAGGCCCTGGTTATCCCCCACGAACTGCTAGAAAGCCTCTACGTAAACAGAGCCGCTGCCTTCTACCAGTCGGTGAGGGAGAAAGAGGAATGTCATGAGAAATTCCACGTACAGTGACTTTCTTGATCTTACCGTAATATATCTGTTTTTGTCTGTCTCAGAGGGAGCTTGATCGCGGCGTGCAGGACTGTGACAGTGCACTGTGCGTGTCGGAGGGCAGTCGCAGGGCTTTGTACCGCAAAGCGCTCTGTCTGAGGGAGCTTGGACGACTCAGAGAGGCCTACGAGTGTGGAACCAAATGTCTCCTCACAGCACCGCACGTATGTCACCAAAATGGAAAATATTATCCCAAATATCTAAAGCCTTGTTTCCACTGGGCGGTACAGTTCGGTTTGGTATGCTTCAGCACTGTCAGGTGTTAAGGAATGGATTTATTTCCTGACTAACTACATTGTGTTCCTCATTATAGTTTAAAGTTAACTAGACTTATTTTTGTAATTGATCTTCCAGGACAGACAGGTCAGTGACCTGGCTCAGGATTTGGCCACTAAACTGGGTCTGAAGGGCCGCAAAGCCTACGTCAGCCATCAGACTGATTCTACTGGCACAGAAGGGGAGAGTCATGGAGAGAATTCCTCATCCACGGGAGAGGTGGGTTCATTTGTCACATTGTACATTTAGGTTCTGGTGGCTTTAATGAGAGGCTAATCATGGCATTGTATTTATTTATTCCAGATGTCCTCAAATGGGCTGGAATCTCTGGGTGACATTGGACAAGGTATGACAAACGGCCAAACCTGGAACACGTTGGCTCTAAATCAGACCCCCGTGGTTTTCCCGTATGCATTTCCTCACCTCTTTATTTCTCTTCCTCCTCAGGGGATAATGCGCAGTGCATCCCAGCTCCTCTGGCCACTCCCATTCCAGTCAGTGACGACCCACAGACCCCATGCCCTGACCTGCAGGAGAGCCCCAGCACCCAGGCCCTGCCTCCCATGCAGTACTCCGTCCCTGTGTCGGAGCACATGGAGGAATGCAGCGTCAAGGAAGAGTTAGACAGTCTGCTGGAGTGCATGCCCAGAAAAGTCAGTGAAGTGAGTATAGGAATTGTGAGTAGAGAAATCTATTCATTCCCTCATTTATGTCAGCACTTAAAGGTGGAGTCAGCCATTCTGCAGAATGCCTTTTGTCAATATCACTTTTTGTCAAAATCAGTGAATATCTCCTCAAAAAAATCCAGTGTTAATACATATCCATGGTTCTGTAAATGGGCAAATTGGTAGCTACGATGGACCCCCTTTGTTTACATATCCTCCTGGATTTTTCTTACAGCGCACACTCAGTGCGGACAGGTAGAAAGTCATGAGTATTCACTGATTTTGACATTAAGTGATTTTTACAACAAGCATTCTCCAGAATTGGTGTCTCCACCTTTTAAGTTGGACTTTTGCTGTTAGTAGTTTTTGCCGGATTACATTTAGAAAGTACCTTTTGTAGTATTTTAAAACAAATGGAATTTAATCCTCAGCCAACAGTGGCACATGTGTTTTTGTTAGGGGTGTTTTCAGTTGATAGTCCCGCTAGGTGAGGTAATGCCGGCCTTGTTCTGTCTCCTGGTCCAGAGTCCAGTCCAGGGTGCTATCCCCACCAACCTCCCCAACACTGCCATGGGTCTCCGGCCTCCATACTCCCCAGGCCTTCCATCCCCATCATCCCAGCTCCCCTCAGCCTTCTTCAGCTCCTCCCTCAGTGACTTGCCCTGTCTGGAGCCTTTCACCATGCTGGGCCAGAGGGACCAGGGCTCCACCCAGGCGCAGGACGCACTGGGAGGCTTCTCCACTGGGGCCATGGATGGAGACGGGAAGGCAGGAGTCGCCGCTGGCGGACTGGACTCGTTGTCTGAGTACACTCTCCCTGGTGAGGTTTAAAATCAACTTGCCTTTTCCTTTTTTAGTTTTGGATTTTTCAACTTTTTAACTTAAACTGTCCGACATGTTGGCACAGAGAGATAACGGTGGACATTTTTTACTTATTTTGTACCTAGTGTACCTAATAAAGTGGCCGGTGAGTTTATATTGATTGTGAGTTCACACCAGAATCACATCGCATGACTTAGCTCTGCACACATGCTGTTGTTTACTCACAGATTGTGAAGCGTGTCAGTTATGATCAAATAACATAAAATAATCTACATATCACTGAATGATTACACTAAACAAACTCATGTCACATTGTATCATTATGACCTAGTGCAATGTGCTATTGTGTTTAGGTATCAGAGCACAAGTGCTTGGGAGTTAGCTTTAACCTGAGATGTAATGGTGCTGACTCATGCCGTCTGCCACCATGCACAATATGGTGTCAGTCTGACTTCAGTGTCCTTGTGTCTTGGTTCTCAGGAGGAAGAGTGTGTCACAGCTTCATCCCTGGAGTGCGCAACCACAGTGCTGCACATGCTGTGAGTAACCACATGTGATGGAAGTTCTGTTAAGGTTGGAGGTCAACTCAGGTGGAAGAATATTTCAGGAGACTTGGATGAATTATGAAGCGATATTTATTACAGACTTGGCCAAGGAGAACCAGACTGCAACTCTCGTGACTTGCACTTCAATTCTGCAAGACTCTTGCTTAGAGCTGTGTATTAACCTTGCGCTATCTCTAACCCCTCCCCGGTCGGGGCACTAAGCGTACCAATGTTTTGGTTCAGAACTGAACACAGTGAACCATAACATTCTTGAGTCTAAGGAGATGAGACTTTATCTATACAACTGACCTAAGTGTCTCCTAACAGGCTCCAAGGCTGACCTAGAGTCTGTGAGACAGACACACAAGATAGGCATATATGAACTATTAATCTTTACCATTAATATTACAACTGAAGACCCAAAATTCCCACACACACACACACACCTTCAATATTTGAATTGTCTGCATCATCTCAGGCAGGATTTACTGCTTTTACATGGTGTTGCTGTTAACATTGTCACGTTTTTATTAATCAGTGGCCATTGACTATACTCTAAGTGTTTAACATCCTGTCTCTGGGTCTTCTTCCTCAGAATGGTCCAGCAGGAACCAACCTGTCTATGCTCTCAAGGAATCCTCTGGCAGCAACACATGAGTTTCGACAGGCCTGCCATGCCTGTTACAGCCGAATAGGTTTGAGTTGCAGACCTCTGAGTCACTTACTCTTACTATTCTTTGACCAGCTACTCTCTTCTCTCAATTTTAACAAATATTTACAGTGTGTAACTGGGTGTGTCACATTGGAAATATCTAAGCTCTCTTTTAAGGGACCATTGGTCACTTAAAGGTGAAGTCAGCAATTATGGAGAAAGCATGTTGTCAAAGTTACTGTTAATCTGTGAATACCCCCCTCACGATCTGCTACCTATTGTGTGTGTGTGTGCTGAAAAAAATCTGGTGTTAATAAACAGCCTAGGGTCTGTAAACTGGTATGTAAACAAAGCAGGCCCACTCTAGCTAGCAACATATCAGTTTACAGAGCCTAGGAGTGTATTAACACTGTGTAGTTGTTTTCAGTGCTCACACAGTAGGTAAATGTATCAGACCCTGAGAAGATATTCACTTATTTTGACAAAGTGATTTTGACAACAAACATTCTCCCAAATCGCTGACTCCGCCTTTAAGACATTTTGTAAACCCCTCACCACTGAGCTACAGGAATTTCATCATTATTTACAGAATGTATCTCATTTTACACTTCTGTAAAAATGCAATAGCTACTACTACTAATCTTCCTCTTTCCTTCTCTTGCTCACAGGTCCACGGGTAATGGACTACAAGTATCAGCCAGAGGCAGCACACCGCTGTAAGAGGGATGTGCTACTGTGCCGCCTCAAAAACACAGACGACCCCACATGGAAGAGGATCAGACCTCGGCCTGCACGCAACAACTTCCTGGGGGCATTTGTACTCTGTAAAGGTATGTGTATATAATGAATGAAACACTTGAATGTATGTTCAAGTTGTTAAAAAGCTTATATCGGAAAGATATTGAACAGCCATATGGAGTTGATATGTGTCAAAATGTGTGTTTTATATCCTGTTAAACATTCTGTCTTTTTGGGTCCCACAGAGGTGCAGGAGCGTCAGGAGTGCCAGTATGGGGAGAACTGTACCTTTGCTTACTGCCAGGAGGAGATTGATGTTTGGACTCAGGAGAGGAAGGGCGCGCTGAGCAGAGAGCTGCTGTTTGATCCGCTGGGCAGCACAGAGAGACGAGCGCTCAGCGTCACCAGACTGCTGCAGCTCCACATGGGCATGTTCATGTTCCTCTGTGAGGTGAGGCCATGCTCTGTCTTTCTGTCTTCATCTCTGTAGTAATATGGACCGGTTGCATGAAGCACTACGTTTTCCCCTTAAGTATGACACTTAAGGTTTAATGTCTCCTTAAGGGAGTTGCACAGAATGGCTTAAATGGATTTCTTAGAACATTTTCAGTAGTAAAAGAGGTTTTACAGAAGAAAAATCTTAAATATTAATATTTTAAGGAAACCTTAAGGCGTAGACTTAAGGAGGCTTTGTGCAACCGACTTAATCTTAAGGAAACCTCAAGTCCGATTTTAAGGAAAATCTTAACATAAGGTGCTTCGTGCAAACCAGTCCCTGCAACTTTTTGGCATTTGAAACAGATTTAGAATTTTCAGTCTCTCTTTCCTCTATTAACAGGAATGTTTTGACAGTAAGCCTCGCATAATCAGCAAACGCAGCAAAGAAAACTTAGCTGTCTGCTCAAACCTCACAGCCCGACACCCATTTGACGACAACAAGTGAGTGGGATGTTTTGTCATTGATCCTGAATGATCATATTATCATAGTAATGTATAATAACTACAAATAGCCGTGATGACTGAATGTATCTGCTGCAGGTGCCTGGTGCACGTGGTGAGGTCAGCCAATGTGCGCTACAGTAAGGTGCGACCCCTGCACCCTCTCTGCCAGTTTGACGTGTGTCGCCACGAGGTTCGCTACGGCTGCCAGCGCGAGGATAGCTGCTCCTTCGCTCACTCCGTCATAGAGCTCAAATGCTGGGTCCTGCAGCAGGATACTGGTGGGTAGAACAATATGACAATATGTTGTTTTATCAATTTGAAATCCAATGTTATCCCAGTACATAATGTTGATGAACAATAGAGGTCTGCTTTATTGGCAATGCTGAAGTTATGTTGTGTCAAATGTGAAAGAAATGTATAGTCATATGAAAAAGTTTGGGAACCCCTCTCAGTCGGCATTATAATTGACTCTGCTTTCACAAAAAAAATATAAAAGTGGTATGTCTTTAATTTACCAGGAACAGCTAAGTACTGGGATGTTTTCCAAACAAAGATTTTTTGAAAAGCAGTATTTGGTTTTATGAAATAAAATAAAATAAAATGTGAAAAACTGGCTGTGCAAAAATATGGGAACCCTTGTGGTCGTGTTGATTTTAATGCATGTAACAGCATGTAAAACTGATGACTTTAAACACAAAGTTGGTTGGATTATGTTGTTAAGCCTTGAACCTCATAGAAATGTCTGTTTAATCATGAGAAAATGTATTTTAGGTGCCTAAATGCAAGTTCCACTTCTCTTTGACTCTCTGCTGAAGTGAGACAGAATGCGATCATCAAAACAGCTCCCAAAAGATCTGAAAAACAAAGATTGTTCATTGTCATGGTTTAGGGGAAGGCTACAAGAAGCTTTCCCAAAGGTTTCAATTGTCAATTTCGACTGCAGGGAACGATGTCAGGAAATGGAAGGACACAGGCATAGTGGCAGTTAAACCCAGGCATGGCAGACCAAGAAAAAAACAGGAGCGGCATAGGTGGAGGATTGTGAGAATGGTTGCACACAACCCACAGATCACCTCCAAAGACCTGCAAGAACATCTGGCTGCAGATTGTGTATCTGTACATCGTTCAACTATTCAGCGCAATTTGCACCAAAACATCTGCTTTTTATAAAGACCAAATAACTTAATTTTTTCTCGTCAGTCCAAAGCATTTTCTTCCAATATGAAGCTGGCTTGTCTAAATGAGCTTTTGCATACTCCATGCAACTGTATCTGTGGCGTGGGCGCAGAAAGGGCCTTCCTTCTCATCACACAGCCATAAAGATGTTTTGGTGCAAATTGCACTGAATTGTAGAACCATGTACAGATACACAATCTGCAGCCAGATGTTCTTGTAGGTCTTTGGAGGTGATCTTTGGGTTGTGTGCAACCATTCTCACAATCCGCCGCATATGCCGCTCTTGTACTTTTCTTGGTCTGCTAGACCTGGGTTTAACTGCAACTGTGCCTGTGTCCTTCCATTCCCTGACAACGTTCCTTACAGTAGAAATTGACAATTGAAACCTTTGGGAAAGCTTCTTGTAGCCTTCCCCTAAACCATTACAATGAATAATCTTTGTTTTTCAGATCTTTTGGGAGCTGTTTTGATGATCGCATTCTGTCTCACTTCTGCAGAGAGTCAAAGAGAAGTGGAACTTGCATTTAGGCACCTAAAATACCTTTTATCATGATTAAACAGACCTTTATATGAGGTTCAAGGCTTAACAACATAATCCAACCAATTTTGTGTTTAAAGTCCTCAGTTTTACATGCTGTTACATGCATTAAAATCAGCAAGACCACAAGGGTTCCCATATTTTTGCACAGCCAGTTTTTCACATTTTATTTAATTTCATAAAACTAAATACTGCTTTTCAAAAAATCTTTGTTTGGAAAACATCCCAGTACTTAGCTGTTCCTGGTAAATGAAAGACATACCACTTTTATCTTTTTTGTGTGAAAGCAGAGTCAATTATAATGCCGACTGAGAGGGGTTCCCAAACTTTTTCATATGACTGTATATGAGAAGGTTCCAATTGAAAACAAAGATCACTGTCCACAGCAACAACTGACCATTAACACAGTATCTAGTAAAGTCGGTGATGGATCTTTCACCTTACTGCTCTCTCATATTTCCTTCAGGAATCACCCATGAAGAGATGGTGCAGGAGTCCAAGAGACACTGGCAAAGACTGGAGCAGAACGCACAGAAGCAGCAGAAGGTGAGACAGGAAAGGACACAGACACAGTTGTATATCTTGCATAGTATCTGTTTCTTTTTTTGGCTGATAAAGTTAGGCAGTTGTCAATGGTAGTCTGAAGACAGTGCAGGGGTAATGTATGGGTAAGCTATTTGAGGGTGAGATAACGCCTACAGTTTCACCCACAACAATCACATTGTTTACTTTGTTGTGATGACTGCTGTTATAGTTACAAGTGAAACGTGGCTGTTAAAGCGGCTACGAGTAACATTTAAATATCTTTTAAACAGCCTCATGTTTCCTCTGATAATCATAAATTACCTTTAACAGCAAACGAGACCATCAGTGCAAAGAAAGACGTTTTTATATAGTTTTATTACTGCTTTTGGTCTGGTCGCACACCCAGTCCGATTTTCGGTTCGCTCGTGCAGGCTCTATGGTCGCATATCCGTATTGGTCGCAGATTTCAGTGTGGAGCAGCAACGCGATTTGAGAAGCCTATCCCTCCAGGTGAGGGAAGGGGAGCGGGAGCCTTGTTTGAGACAGTTAGATTTCTGTGAGGACACGTAATCTTTCAGCTCCGTGAGAGAGAGTAGTTAGGTGACACTGCTGCATCAACTCATTGCAATCAGGTGTGTGTGGCAGTGACTGGCATTAGTTGATGCAGTGTCAAAACCACTCTCACAGAGCCGAAAAGAGTCCTCACACTTCAACACACGGACATGCACTATATTGCTCCCTTCTCAGTTCACACTCGTACGCCTGGCACGAGCTAGAAAACAGCTTTGCGACAGCGGGCGTCGTAAAAATACTACCGCTTTTGTCCAAAGGGGACGCCAACGTGCCATGTTACTCGTAGTGGCTTTAAGTCACATTTTGTTTCTTGTTTATCATATGTTGATGCCAGCTTTAGGCTACTGTGTACCTCAAATACAAGGGTTATGTTGTGGGTCATCATATGGTTAAACAACTAATAGCTGTGATATTATTCCGTCACACCATTGAGGCCATGATGGTGTATCCAGCTTCAACCAAAAAAAAAATGTAGTTTGAGAATTCTAGCAAAAAATTGATTTTTTCTGTGTTTATTAATGTTAACTTTTCATATCCCTCTGTGTGTTTCAGCCCTTTCACATCCCACATTCGAGCAGCAGCATGTCTGGAGGAGGGATAGGGGGGATGGGGGGCGGAGGTGTAGGGGGAGATGGGATGGGCGGGAGTGGCGTCGGCCCGGTGGGAGGGTTAGGAGCAGTGGCTGGAAGAGGACGCCCGCTCAACCTGAAAATGAAGTTTGTGTGCGGCCAGTGCTGGAGAGAAGGACAGGTCAATGAGCCCGACAAAAACCTTAAGTACTGCACGGCCAAGGCACGGCACAGGTGAGGACTCACTCACACACACACACACACATGCACGCACGCACACACACAGGCACATAGGCTGAAAAGAAGGTCAAAGGAATGTTAAAAGGTCAAACGACACACATCCAGCTCATCCAAACACTTGGAACATTGTAACACAGTGGCAGACTTACACACATTTTCAGCACAGTTAAGAAAACAGCAATGTACAATATTTCCAACCACTTCTTGCAAACAGTCATTGCCACAATAAAAAGTTAAGGACTGCGACACATATCTTAACATACTAGTGAGTCACAAGGAAGACCATACACAGTCAGTCATCATATGTCCTGCACAACGTATAGCATACGTGCGCACAACACATGAACAGGAGCAGGGTTGTGTAGCATACGTATTGAATACAGAGAAAGGCAAATAGCGAAATGGCACCAATTCTCTCTGTCTCCTCAGCTGGACGAAGGAGCGCCGGGTCCTGCTGGTGAAATCCTTTGAGAAGAAGAAGTGGGTTGTTGTTCGTCCTCTGCCCTTCTCCCGCACCTATCCACAGCAGTATGATGTGAGTCCCTCCGCCCCTCTCATTTCACGTGCCCAGTACACCTGACTCTGTTTATGCCCCCTGGGACAGGTGTTGTACATTTCCACACCACTACATCTTTTATCTTCAATCAAATAATCTGTCTGTATCAAACTCTTCACAGCAGATCCAACATGCAAAATATATTGCATTGCAGCTGGCACCACTCTGCAACCAAATCAAATCATTTGCCTCAGTGGGCTTCACATTCCGTACAGTTACACAGTATTACACCCTCTGTCCTTAGACCCTTAGCTCGACGAGAAAAAACTCCCAGGGAAAAAAATTGAGAATTTCCTGGGAGATTGACAAAGGAAGGGATCCCTCTCCCAGGACAGACATCATGCAATAGAGGTCACATGTACAGAGGAGAATAGAAAATCATAAAAGAATACAATCATTGACTAAATGTTTACATGCTAATTCTGAAATAAAATATGAATAGTGAATAGTATGGATGGAGGAGGAGTTGAGATGCTGCCAGAGGAAGGGCCTGATCCACACCGTCTCGTCTCCACCAGGGAAACCTGGAAGAGGACAGACAGACAACCAATGAGCCAAGCAAAGTGAACATAGAGAGTGAACAGGCATGAGAGTAGAAAGAGTACTATCCTGCTGAGCCATGAAGCAGCAGCAACCCTTTCCTTTTTCCTGTGTCTCATCCAGATGTGTGTGCATGTGATGAAGCAGAAGAAGTGCCACTATATTGGGAACTGTTCATTCGCTCACAGTCTGGAGGAGAGGGACGTGTGGACGTACATGAAGAACAACAGCTGTAAGCCACAGTCTTGATCAATCGCATACATTTTTTCTGTCTGACCCACTCCACCCACAGTTATTGTTGTTCTATGTGAGTGGCTTCTCTTTCTCTCTTCATGCCAGTGAGAGACATGCAACAGATGTACGAACTGTGGCTGCAGCTCACCAATCAGAGTAGGCGCTCAGATAGCTCTGTTGTGACCCCGCCCCCCGAGGACAAGCAGGTCACCATAACCGCAGATTACACAGAAAGCATGGTGAGTGGTGAGAACACTTTATCATCAGTGACATAACGTTTCAAACTTGGGCAGAGTATAATGGTATTATCACTTTAATTTGATCCACCTGTGTGTCAGGAGAAAATTTTGATTTTTTTTTTTTAGTAGTATGAACAGCAAACGGTCCAAAGGTTCAGCTAGAATCAACAAAAACTTAAACCTGCAATGTGTAGAATTTTGGGTTTTATTTCCTAGCAGATTTTGTAGAAAGTAATTATAATATCCATAAGTACATTTAATTTAGTGCATAATAGCTGAAACATTTTTTTTCAATTATTATTTTTTCCCTTAGAAAGGGTCTCATATATGTCCATATTTCTGCATATTTTGGACCAAGGCCTAGTGCCGCCATCTTGAAAGTGTCATGGTTGGAATGTCATCAGGTGCATTGTTTACAATTTAGAATTGTTCTTGTCCTTGAAGGCCACTGTAGCTTCTGTTATTATTCGAAAGGGTTGGGGTTACCCAGGGAGTGTTGCATTCTAGAACTTTGTAGAACTTTCTTGATGATGTCATATTACACACTGCACCTTTAAAAGAACCTCTTAGCTACTTTAAGTAGAGTAGATCTATTTTATTTTTTTAAAGATATTTTTTGGCATTTTTATGCTTTATTGATAGTGTAGAGACAGAGTTGAAATGGGGCAGAGAGGGGAGTGACATGCAGAGAACGACCGCGGGCTGGAATCGAACCCGGGTCCGCTGCCGAGGCCCATGGGTGGGACGCCTTACCAACTGAGCTAAAGGCGCCCCCTAAGTACAGTAGATGTTTGATAGCTAATCGTATGTGTACACTGTTAAAACTAAAAGGCTCATGTTTGCTATAGTTGACATGATGGTCAGTTAAGTGTGATGGGTGTGCTGTGTTCTGTGTGGTTTCAGGGTGGCCGGCAGTTGTCAGACGGTGATGATCTGTGAGAGTTGCTGATCTGGGCCCAGCTGCCATCAGACACAGGCCTTCCATACCAGCTGAACCTGAACACTATGTGTAGAGCCTGTCTGACCTCCTCTAGCGTCAAGACAGCAGTGTGACAGCAGATCAGACACACACAAATTGGTCATCCACGCCCACACACACACACACACACACATGATACACAAACACACAGCACATGATACACAAAACCACCAGGCACCCTTTGACACAAAGAAGCTTTGTGAGTGAAAATACAGGACTTTGCTTTAGCGTTGTGTTTTAATATCATGCTGCAGTTCAATGCATCTTGAGTTCCCCCTCAGATTATACTGCAGAAATTCCACAGACAACTTTTTTTTGCTCTGACTAAAATAATCAACTACTTTTCCCTAGATCTCTTTAGACTGAGTATCTTGTTTTCTCTTCTTTTTTTAATCCTCGCAGCACCGATTCTTTGGTGGGCGCGCTGGTCGCAGCTCCTTAATTTAGCTTGGTGATCATAGAAAAAAAAGAATTGGAGCTCTGCACTCATATGGTAAAAGTTGAAATTTTAACTTTGGAGTGCCCAAAATGCCAAGCGCTCAATTTGTCTATGACAAATGAGACTGAAGAAGCAACAAAGCTTTGTAAAAAGAGCTTCTTGGTGCACACATCTTCTTGAGTTGCGTAACAACCAAATCCTACTCTCCTTCCTTCATGGGATCATAGCGAGAGGGTCAAAATAACTTTCTGGAGATTCATGATTTTGAGCGTAATTTCTTTTCCATGGGGAGTTATACTTCCTTGTTATATTGTCTGCCATATTGGTAGAACGCTATGAATGTAACGCCTGCACAGGCCTTTGAAAGTAGGAAATTAGTCATTGAAAACGTTAATGCGGTTGTGGAATGTATGCAAGTATATATACATCCCTATAACCACCCCCTCCCCAAAACATCCTCACATATGAACCTTGTAGTTGCTGTGAGCCGATGTCCAGGTGAATGAAATCATGCGTGAATATCAGCCTCTCAGGTTGACAAACCAGCGGGGACAAAATATCTCATCAAATCACCTGTGGCCAAAGTACACATGGTTAATGGCTCAAGGCAAACCAAGGTGCTATTCACCTAGACGTACTTGATTGGGTAAGCCGATGACAGAGATGTTAAGCTGGTGAAGGAGGACTGCAGAGAAGTGACTGCAACAAACGTACAGAGTCCTGGCTGCTCATTTAACAAGTGATGACGTCACTTGGACTGAAGCAGTGAAAATACTTACTGTGTAGAAGACTTAAGTTGTGGAAAATCACGAGTTAAGTATAAATTAAAAAAAAGAAAAAGATTGGAATAAATGCCTCACGAATTAAAGATCATTAAGAATGTATTTTTCTGAAGTTAATAGAGAATAATTACGATTATTTTAAAGTACGGGCAAGTTGCCACTTCTTCAGTTGAACTGGGGTCATCATTTCACTGAAAACCAATCATGCCCCCACAGCCTTCAAATGGAAACCTGTGTTCCTCATATGCATCCAAATGTTATGGTCCTGATAGCTAACGGTAGCCCCTTAGATTAACCCTTTCATTATTGGCAACCTGCTAGCTTGAGACGGGGGGAAAACCATTCATACCCCATATTGTGCCTATAAACAACACATCAACATGTGACACCAAACACGCATGCACACGCCCAGAGAGGCAAGATATCTGTTGCCAGTTTATTCTGGCCTTTACTGTGGCCGGAGACACGAAGGAGGTATGTCTATATTCAGATACTCATACACACATTATACATATTTACAAATAATGGTATACTACTAATAATAATTGATAACTTAGCGGTTAAGCTTAATAAATATATAACCTGAAAACCTGTATTGATTACATAGAAGAACTTCTTGTTATTGAGGTATTGCTATATGACATGTATCGCTGAACTAGATGACTATAGTGATTTTTTTTTTTATTATTATGATTCTTTTTATTTTGTAATTTTACCTTCTGTCTGGGTTGTTCCAGACAGGGGTTTGTATAATGGGGTTGCAGCAGAGACGGATTTTAGTTTTAGGCTGCATTTATGGAAATCCTTGTCTCTTAGAGCAAGCGGGATAGAAATCAATTGAGTCAATTGAATTGAGAAGGGTGCAAGGAGCTGAACTACCTGTCCTTCAAAATGTAACTCAAAATCCTGAGAGGCTGCAATCGACATTTTAAGTAATCGTGTTATATTGACCAGAGAGCACAAGATCAACAAATTGCTTTAGAATTTAAGAAATACCGACATAACAACCAACCATTTCTGAAAACCATTGTGGTTAATTGGAGCAAGTGGTTTCTACAAGTGATTTGTGATCTTTGTTTCTGCAGTCTCTCCGTTTAGATCATAGGATTAATGGAAAATTGGCCGTGACACCAGAAGCTGCAACGTCTTAATTAACCCAGTACCTTGAAACCGACGACCTGCCTAATCAGAATTTTAGATAGCTAATCCTAACGGGCAGATCTGAGGTCAGTTTCGCTGGTCACTTTGCAGCCCTTTTTGGAGATGGCTGATAAGGCACCCTTGTCTGGAACAGCCTAAGTATTGGCTTCTTTGAGGGATCGTATTACTACTACTCCTAGTATTATGATAAATATGATGACGATAATGATTGCTATCTATTGACTATTTCTATTTCTTCTCTATATGCTATTGATATATGTATGTTAAGTGCAATGTATAACTCTTTATATATGTATCCATGTATGAATATAATAATTGACAGTAAATATGCGTTGGTGTATGCAGCAGTGCACAGCTCTGACTGGGAGGCAGTGAGCAGGAAATGTCAAGCGTCTTGATAGTTAAAGGGACAGTTCAGTATTTTTGTGCAGTCACAATGAGGAGTTTAGGAGAGATGTTGCTGTAGCAGAAGTCAGCCCTGAAAAACGTGTAAATGCTAACTTAAAACCCAAATATTCCTTCAATTGTACGCTAACCTGAGATCTATTTTCTACAGCTTTAGTTTGCTGCCAGAGAGCGGTTTGTTTTTGTTTTTCTTATATCTTTTTAATAATCCTTAGTAGCTCTGCGTTGAGGGTATGATTGGCGGAGTGATACTTAAATAAAGGGCTGTCTGGCGGCCAACTATAGCTGTGGAATCATTCTCAGTTCAGCAGACAATTGAAGGGATATTTAGGCTTTAAGTTAGCATGTATGTATGTGGAGAAAAAAAATCTTCTGGCCCCCTCTGCAACAGAAAAAGGCTCACTTCTGCTACAGCGACATCTCCCCTAAACTCAAAAAACACTGAACTACCCCTTTTAAAAGTAAGGTTGTTGACGTCAGTTATAAGCTTACCAGCAACCGTAGCTTGTTAGTATTGCAAGACATTTTACACAGTATGGTAGACCTGCTATATATGAATGTTGTCTGAGCTCTGTTTATAGGCCTAAGGATTGTTTTGGACACTGTTCAAAGGGGGGGAGAGGGTAGTTGATGATTAGAGTTTATACATACTGTGAGCAGTTAGCCCCTTGCATTGTCTCAGTGTGGATCCTACCAGCAGAGCTCACTGTTCACTGCCTGTGCTGTGTGTTTTTGTTTAAATTGATTCACCAGGCAAATATCTGGAAACAAAAGCATACATGATAGCCTATATACTCCCATATAGCGCCTTATTCGATATACTACACCTATAAGATGATACATACCCCTATTGTATAATCCTGCTTACTATATACAGTATATATGATACCTGATACCTATTATAATACTTAGACACCCTTATAAGGTAATTTAGATAAGAGATGGTGGAGCTGTTTTTTTTTTCTGTGGCTGTTGAAGAGTTTGCTGTGGTCAGTAATATATTCCCATCTTGTTCCTCTGGGTGTTAAGAGAGTGCCACACCCTAACATGCTTGTCTTGATTCAATTGTAACCCTAAAATGTTAGTTGTCATCCAAATGTTGTCAGTTAACGACATTTTGGAAAGCAGCTATGATAGAAAAGCCACTAGCCAAAGCTTGGTAAATCTTATTTTTGGCTTGAAAAAAGCTGTATTTCTTTAAAAAAAAAAAAAGTTTTGGGTTTAATTTTCGGATTCCTTAAGACTACATGGAATATTGACATTCTATAATCATTATTAGCTAGTAAGGGCAAATAAATGTGCATCCATGTTTTGAATTTTTATGTTCTAGCAAAAAACAGCACTCAAGAGAGGCTCCTCTTGGAGAAACGCAAGCATTGATGATGTTACTGACACACAGGAAAAAAATTAAAAACTGTGGATACCAGTGCTACAAGTTCTGTGTCTGTGGATAAAGGCTGGTCAATCATGACAAACCAGATGGGAGGGCAGGTGTCTGCGATTTCTTTTTACATTGCAGCCTTAGTCAGCCGATTGCTACTCAGTCAAAAGATAAAGAAACGAGTCCATGAGACCTGATGAGCAGGAGTTTGACCCTGTTGCCAAATTCTTTTTACAGTAAGACAATCTAATTGGCACATTAATTACCCCATGTCCTTGGATGTGTAGATCTGGCGTGACAGCTCCATTTTTGTTCATCTTTACATCTTACTTCAGTACCATGTACCAATGGGAGACGGCTTTAGACAGTTTTGAAAATTATGATACAACCAAAAAAAGAAGATCCTTTCACTTCAAAGGCTACCTAAGTTATGAGTATTCAGAAGTGTGATTTGCCTTTGCCTGGCATCTTTCTATTTTACATCCTTCTCAACAATAAATTGTGCTGAGTAAACTGGTACAGTTTGTTAAAAGATGAGGATGATCTCATTTAACAGTGAGAAGCAGAGCCGGCCCGAGGCATACGCGAACTAAGCGGCCGCTTAGGGCCCCCGACTGCCTGGGGGCCCCTCAAAAAAAAAAAAAAAAAAAAATTTTTTTTTTTTTTTTAAGTTTGTGTGTTTGATATTAACATCATATTATGCAAATGTGAGTTATCATCCAAAAAAAGGAATAAAATGTTTTGGTCTAGATAATTAATAGCCTAAAAATGTAATTAGTTCATCTCGGAGGAAATCCGAAATTATCTGATCATGTCACCTTCACATCCATGCACAGTGTGTATTGAGTTTATTTAAAAACAATTGGAAATGGGGCTGCCCTCAGTTGCCCATGCACTGTGTATAGTCTATAGCCTATGTCAGCCTTGTCTGTGGAAAAAAAGATACAGTAGCTGGATAACAGAGTTCTTCTGCTTCGTTCCTCACACTGCATTTAAATGCATTCACTATATTACGGAGAAATATGTCCCGTAAAAGAAAAAGAGCTCCAAGCCCAACCCATAATATTTTATTTTATATTAATATTTTTATGGAAAATCCATGTGTCCTTCTTCAATAGCTTCTAATTCATCTGACCCAGTGTCTCCAAATTATTTGTTCACACAAGATTTCTCAGATTTAGCCTCTTAATTTTCCTCTCAAAGTGCACCAGATTCATGCATTTCACTTTAAAAAGGTTAAAAAAATCTCCCGGGGGGGCATACCCCCGTACCCCCCTAAGAGGGTCTGAATCTCGGCTGTCTAATATTTTCGCACAGCCGCAAAGTGGAGGCACTAGCAGAAAACACTGGGTGTGTGAATGATATTTAACAAAGATCTATAGTTTCAGCAGCGCTAACATTGGAGAGGGGCCCCCTAATCATATTTCGCTTAGGGCCCCCTGAAGGCCTGGGCCGGCTCTGGTGAGAAGTCTTAATTACATCATTGTTGACCTTTGACCCTGTCACTCAAAGCATCTTTACTGCATTATTTATTCATTATCTGCTTGGGTATGATTTTCCTAGGAGTTGGTTTACTTAAAGGTTATAATTTTTTTGTCAGCGCATCACTTCTGGTCAGAACATCGCTTTGTGGTTTAATGAAAAGACTCTCAAATGTCAGATGCCATTGACAACTTCCCCCTTCCTGCCCCCCCTCATGTAGTTTGTCTCATTAGATTCCCAGCACTAACACCTAACGACACAGCCACACACAAAAAAAATCTTAATTTATCGGTTTACAATTGGTTAGAAATGATTGGTTATTTGAATTGTTTTCAAAAACTTGGTTGAGGAAACCAGGGTTGTAAGAAGTGGAAAAAACAAGGCCTCTTTTTGTACTGTATTTTTTTTTTTTTTACATTTTTGTTGTATGTTCTGTTTTATCTTCTTGACTTTGTTTTCTCTTCTCTCCTCCCTGGTTGGAAGTTCATGATCACACATGTGGACCAAATCTCTTGAAAGCATTTAATAAAAAGAATGTTTTAGCAAACATGGGTGTATCCATTTATTCACATACTCTGTATAGATACTATTATTATAATCCCATTATTTTTTACTAGGGTTGATTTACATGTATTCTGTCTGTCTTAACATTTAACCCAATGAGAGTCTTCAACAGTCTGTAGTTAGTTGGGCTACTCAATCGTTGTAAATTCCAGTCTTGTTGGGACAAAATCCTGATAGGAATGTAGAGGTATCTCTTCATATAGCTAAAGAAATTAGGAATCTTTGAACAAGCAAAAACTATTTAGCTCAAAGGGGATCTTGTCAACTTGTTTGTTACTTGTGCACACACTTTGTGGGGAAAAAAATTGAAAACGAGAAAATCACAATAATTGTTAAACATCTCATTTAGAAAATAAAGGGACTTTAATGTGCCACTACAGCAGCCTTCGCTCTTCTGGACTTTCCACATGGTTTTGGAGCCTTTTCTCTGTTCAATCCAGAGGTGAGGAGAATTTTAGTCCTTGTCTTTATTTCTCCCCTCCATAACTTTAATTAGTCGTAGTAGCCTATAATCCACACACGTGTGATTGTCAGTTATTGCCTCGTGCTCTAGAACTAGCCGATACTATTGTAAGTAGTTAGACCTGTAGGCCTACTCTCCATACGTCAAAATCCTATTTAGGCCTATTACTCCAGTTGTGGCGCAAGTTAGTGTTAAAGTTGACTCTTTTAGCCTAAATAATGTGAATTCCTTCCCTACGATAGGCTTTTTGTAATTTATTGGTGATATTTTTGCAACAAAACTTACCCTTTCGGTTCCTTATCGTGTAGCCTACTGCATAGACTTTGAGCCACAGCTAGTGGTTCCATTCTGTTATTCATTCTGCGTTTTATTACCCGCTGTATTTCATAACAGTCTAGTCACCTATTTTCCTTTTTTTTTTCTCAAAGTAATCCGGTCGCGCAACTCGAGATTGGCACGATTCCTGACCAATCGCACTCTTTCTGTCAACTCCTGCGAGTAAAGCACACTGCTGATTGGCTTGACGTGGGGCGGAGGGGCGGGTTGTATTAAGTAACTTGTGCAGATTGCGTACTTGAGTTATATACTATCTGTGGTGACCCCGTTGAAATTTTCATAATCTTGACACTTGATGGAGTTTTTCATGCCCGTGTGATCCTCACTCTTCCTCCTGGATCGTATGCTTTCTTTTCATTGTATTCTTGCATTGCTTCTAGTGAGCTGCTGACCAGCTGATTTGTTCAATTTAATTGCAATTGAAAAGGAAAAAAACATGACTTCAGAGATCCCGGAGATTTTCAGGACTCTTCTTGAGCAACTCCCGAACTTTGACGAAATTGACAATGGTAAGAGGCTGTCAAATCGGTGTCTTGATGTATGAGTTTTGCTTCAGTTTAACTCATGAGTTAGTTTTATATATGGCCCTAAATTTTCCGAAGTATCCGCAGTTAACAACAGCAGTTCTTTTATATAATCCCTGTCAACTGAGCTCAATATGGGCATTGTGCCAGCCTCTAGGCTGCAGGGACCTACTTCCTTATTTGAGTGAAAGTAGCAAAAGTAATCAAAATAATGTACCAAAAGTTAAAGCTCGTTGTGCAGAATGGCCCGTTTCGAACCTATTTGTATGTCCTTGTGTAATTAGACTGTAAGCCTACTACTGTAGTTATTTATAGATGTATATATTGTGTCACCTTAATGTTGCAGCTGGTAAAAGTGGAACTTATTTTAATAATGTAGATTATTACTATAATGATATAATATTTGTTTGTATATAGGCTATATATATTTATTTATTATTCTTCTTTCGGACAATTCCACACAATACACAATTTTCTCTTGCAAATATTCATACATCATACTGTGCGTTGTCCGAAGGGAGACGGAAGAAGCCAAAGGCTTATCAGGTCCCGTCCCCATTTTCATCAAATTCGGATTCAGATACACAGTTACTGTTACAGAAAATAAAAATAAAACAAACAAAAAACATTTTTTTTTATATACATAGCTATATATATATATATATATATATACATATTTTTCTTATTTTTTTTTAAGAATCTGCAGTCCAATACACAGTCAATTTTAATCTAATTGCTTCAGCTTTTAAGATCAGTTCAGCACAGTTCAGTTTTTCTGTGACAATGCCAAGTGTATAAAGTGTGAAGTGGCCTTGTATTTGGCCTGTTCCATTTCTTAACTGGTAGTCTAAACACTTCTGCAAAAGTATTCAAAAACAAGTCTGTCTGCTGGCCTGTATTATTCGTTACAATATTGTTATGGAAGTGACATTGACATTGTGCTCAGGTTATTAGTCTGTAATTTTCAATAATTTTTGAAACATAATTTGCTTTGAAATTGCGCAAACTGCAACTCCCTGTGACAACTTCATCAAGTCCATTCCACAGCTTAATACCATTTACAGAAATCGAAAAGGATCTAAGTGTGGTCCGTATATTTTTCTCAGTGAATTTACCTTTTCTTCTTAAATCATGCAAAACTTCTCTGTCTTCAAACATTACTTGTAAACTGTTAGGAAGGCTTTTTTCTGAAGCCTTGTAAATAATTTGTACTGTGTGGTAATTTACCACATCACGTAATTTGAGAATTCTACCTTCAATAAAAAAGTTATTAGTGTGTGTCCTGTAATTGGCTTGGTAAATAATTCGTATTGCTTTCTTTTGAAGAATCTCCAACGGGTGCAATGTACCTTTGTAAGTGTTTCCCCATATTTCAGCACAGTAATGCAGATATGGGGAAACTAAACTCCAGTATAATACAAGTAAGGCCTTTTGATTGAAACAATGTTGTGCTTTCCAAAGTATAGAAATACTCCTGGCTATTTTGACCCTGAGATGGCTAACTTGTGGTTTCCAGCTTAATTTATCGTCTATTATTACCCCTAGGACTTTGTGTTGCTTGACCCTTTGAATTTCAATCCCATTTACCTTGATTTTTACAGCGACATCTGATGCTCTCCTGCCAAACATCATGAATTTAGTTTTTTCTAAATTTAGTGATAACTTATTTCGGTTTAACCACCCATGTAACTTAGTCAATTGAATGTTTACGATCTCAACCATATTATTCAGATCTTTCCCCGAATAGAAGATGTTTGTGTCGTCAGCAAATAAAATTAACCTTAAGACTATATAGGCCTATATCTTAACAAGTTGCATTGATATTCTGAATCTTTGAAGTAGGCATAACTAAAACAGTTTTTATGATAAAAAATAAATACAATATTCCCCATGAAATGTAGCCTACTGGAGTAAAAATATGAAGTAGCCTAACTCATTGGGATGACTTAAAGTGCATTACTTGTTAATTAATGGAGGCCCACTGCCAACTCCCAAACGTCAGTTAGGCTTATGCTATGTACAGTTATACTTATCTCCGCATTTTCGTGGTGGATCCCGTTTGATCTTTTCTAAACAAACTTTTAACAACAATGTTATCCTGACAGCTGTATCATGAGCATATGTGTCAGTGTGTGATAACAGCAAATGAATAGAGCACATGTTATTTGACCCCCGAACAAATCATGGTCCTGGGATGTGATGATCAGATAAAGGCCTAGGAGAACAGTGCTCCCTATTATTGATGTTTCAGTAGGCTACCGAGTGAACTTTTTTTATTTGGTTTTAAAAAACATAAATAACTGAGTGTGTGTATGGCGTGTTCTCCAAAAAAGTTAAAAAAAAAAGAAAAACAAAGTCAGCCTACTAATCGGTACCTAAAACTAGTTTCGGATCTATACTAATTTGCAACAGTATAGGCCTATAGATACCCAACAACGGTGCCATCTTCGCCTCCTCTAGTTGACATATGTGTTGCGTTCCGAATCGCATACTTTCTACTATATAGTATGTAGAAAAAAGATTTAGGATGTCCCGATTCTTGTGGCCAGATTTAGGATGGTTAGAAGTACCCGGATGTCCTACTTTATGCGGCCAAGATTGTTAGTGTTGAAAAGTGCATTATATTTGGGCGATTCTGACCCACAATCCAGTGCGCACGTGAAGTGACGTCACATCGACGAAGCCTCCATATGAAAACAAACGGGGATGCGACGGATATAAAAGCAAAAGGCAAGATCAAGGCGCAATGTTATGATGAAATAAGAGAGTAAAGTATGTCCCAATAGTATGCCTACTGCATCCTATCTAGATTATTTTTATCGTCGGATGTTTATTTATTTATTTTTTTGTTTATTGAACAGGGACAATGTACAGCACATAAGCAGTACCAGATTTAGCTATAAGCTAATTTTCATCTGCAGTCCCTTGGCAGGAAACAGAGTATTACATCTCTGTCAAGATGGGAAACCTAACACTGAAGTATAAAAACAATAACACACAATTTCACAACAGTAAAACACAACAACACAATACGAACAATAAAATCACAACATTTAGGACACCACAACAACAACAACATCACAACAGTAAGACACCAAGAAAACAGGACATCACAACATTAAGAAAACAATCTATGCATGATGGGTACATGCTTGGGTTGATTTCAGCCATGACTTCATCTTACATTTAAAACCAGCAAAGGTGTTCCACTCTCTTATGTCCCTTGGTACTAAGTTCCAAGACTTGGTGGCTCTAACTGAAAATACAGACATGCCAAACTCAGTGGATCTGTGCTGTACTACACAGTCCCCTCTATTAGACGTTCTAGTTCTCCTTCCATTGTCTGAGCGCAGTGACACAAATTGTATTGTATTGGATGTAGTATGTAGAATAGAAAAAAGAAAGAGTATGCAATTCGGAACGCAACCACAACTTCACACAGCCCATCCCTTCACTTGCAGCTGAACACTTCAGAACACAGAATTTGCTGTGGGTGTTAGATATCTGATTAGATCACTAGATGGCTCCCTTTGCCTTAATCTGTGGACCAATGTTTGGATAACTCCTATGGATAAATCTCATTATTTTAGATTAGTGTTACATTCATTTAATGAACTCCCATAAGTTTATAACTTTAACTTTATATATTTATAACCAGTTTTGTGAGAACTTTTGAACCTTGTATTAGGAGTTTGGACACTTTTGCCGGTCCTTACCTTAGGACAGACTTTCAAAGGGTTGTTTGACAGATCAGACTAAATTTTTAAGGCACATGGTTAGAATTAAGGTTTGGGTTAGGCATGTAGTCATTATGGTTTTGTTGAGGGTAAGGGACTAGGGAATGTATTTTGTCAATGCGTGTCGTCACTTAAAAAAATATCAGTTCAAACGTGTGGGTTTGTGTGTACTGCTCAATTTGTGCTTTATTTTTGGATAGTGTTGTGTTACCAGCACCAGTGGGAAAGTAATTCCACTGAGAGTCACGTTGCTTCATGTTATCTGACACGGCTTAGTTGTTCCCCCTGAGTGTATGGGTTGCATTCACTGGGTGTCATAATGAGTAATCTGATAACTTTCTTACTGTATGTTTGTATATCTGGATGTTTACATACGGTATGACCATGTCAATCTTTTCTAGTTCACAAAAAGGGGAAGTCAGTCAGTGTATAGTCGAGAAATCCATTCACTTTTTATCAACAGTGATAGTTTAATGGAATTGTAGACGGATCAAATTTGATGCCATGCAGCCACAGGAGATAAAAAGGGACAGCTGTGTCCGGACACATCTGCACCCATTAGCTAAGTGTGTTTACGCAAAAATAACAGTGAGAGGATGTTTCTGTCTCACTTCACATTCACTCACGGTGAATGCTTATGAATTCAAGGTTGAATGGAAGTGGTTTATTGGTCACCAAGATCTCTATTTTTGTGGTGTATGTTTTGTCATTAGGATTTTATTTGAGACATTGTGGTGTTTCATTGGAGGACAAAGGTGACGTTCAGTGTGGTGTGAACCCAACTACTATATATATATATATATATATATATATATATATATATATATATATATATATATATATATATATATATATATATATATATATATATATATATATATATATATATATATATATATATATATATATATATATATATATATATATATATATATATATATATATATATATATATTTATTATTAAAATACATATATATATATATAACCTTACATTTGATTGATCAGGCTAACAGTCATTCCTGTTTGAAGGTGAAAGGAGTAGATGTAACACAGCCATATTGCATCACCACACATGAAGCTATGGTGAGAATGATCCAGTACATGTCCTGTGCTGTCGTGGCAAGTCTATAGGATGCATATCTTTGGCCCTGTGAGCTACAGTGCTGCTTGAAAGTATGTGAACCCCTTGAGCCTTTTGGAACTTTATTCAGTTTAACCATTATTAATTCATTTTTATCAATACCAGTATGTTTATATGAAATAACAGATGTTTGTTTATCAATTCAACATTTTTCTTGTCTGGAAATCAATTTTTAAAACAGATAAAACAAATCATTTGCTTACTTTTGTGCTTAAATCGAGCAGGTAAACACAATCAGGTGGGTCAAATTGTGTGATGAAATGGACCAATGTAATGAGAAATCTTTTGGGAAGAAATTGGGCCGAACTAGATAAAACAGAGACACAATCAGGTCAGTTTAGGCCCGCCAAAGTGAACCCATACAGGTCATAAGGAAAATAAAATGTCAGAGGATCTCAGGAATAGTTGTGATGTTGCACATTAGTCTGGGGACTGCTATAAATTAATTTTAAAATAAGTTTGAGCTCTATCGGTCCACCATGAGGCAAATCATCTAATGGAGAGCTTTTTTTTTTTAAAATATTTTTTGGGCATTTTTATGCTTTATTGATAGTGCAGAGAGACAGAGGTGAAATGGGGCAGAGAGGGGAGTGACATGCAGAGAACGACCGCGGGCGGGAATCGAACCCAGGTCTGCTGCTGGGCCGGGCCCGGGGGAGGACGCCCTACCAACTGAGCTAAGGGCGCCCCCACAAATGGAGAACTTTAAAAGGGAGAAGAACATCTGCCTAGAAGTGGACTTCCTTCAAAAATATCTACAAGCACCACAAGAAAAGTGATTTTTCTGGTAATGGACAACCCAAACCTTACATCTAGTGATGTGCAGACCATTTGCCACCATCATTCGTCACTTGGGAGATGGTTCTTTTGGTGGTAGGCAGAGTTGCGTTTTTTACCAAACATGGCGGTTTTGGTCATGACCAAACAGTTACATTTTTGACTAATCTGTCCACAGAATAGACTTCCAGAAGACTTCAAGTATCTCCAGGTGCTCTCTGGCAAAGTTGTGACAAGCGGTTTTGTTCTTTTTTGAGAGCAGAGGCTTCTCCTGCAACCCTCCCGTGGTAGCCATTTTGACTGAGTTTTCTTCTTATTGTGGATGCTGCAATGGAGGTCTTCAAATCACACGCTGTAATGTTTGGGTTGGCTTTTAAGTTTAAACTGAAAAATCATTTTTCTTGTGGCGCTTGTGGATATTTTGGAAGGAAGTCCACTTCTAGGCAGATGTTCAGTCACTCTTAGAACTCTGCATTTGTAGATAATTTGCCTCATGGTGGAGCGATTAAGCTCCAACTTTTTTAAAACTAATTTACAGCTATCCCCAGACAAATGTGCAACATCACAACTATTCCTGAGATCCTCTGAAATTTTCTTTCCCTTTTGGCATGTCTGACCTGTATGGGTTCACTTTGGTGGGCCTAAACTGACATGGTTTTATCACTGTTTTATCTAGTGCTGCCCAATTTCTTCCCAAAAGATCTCTCATTACAATGGTCCATTTCATCACTCAATTTGCCCCACCTGATTGTGTTTACTTGCTCGATTTAAGCAATGCAGCGCAGGGTTCACAAACTTTTTCACATACAAAGTTTGTAAATCATTTGTTTTTTCTGTTTTAACAATTGATTTCCAGAAAAGAAAAATGTTGTATTGATAAACAAACATCTGTTATTTCATATAAAAAACACTGGCATTGATAAAAATGAATTATTAATGGTTAAAATAAATACAATTAAAAAAGGCTCAAGGGGTTCACATACTTTCAAGCAGCACTGTATGTTCGTCGCACAGCAATGCATGCACCCATAAAAACTGTAACTTAAAACCATTGCTTAAAACTCAAGGTGCTTCTCAGCATTGCCCGTTACTGCGGCCCGCCCTACGCCCTATGCCTACATGTGTGCAGCACATAGATAGGATAGTGTAGCACACAGAGAATGTACGTAAACGCTACAGCTGCATGTGGGTTTGCACGTGAGCGCTATTTGAGAAGCAGCATATGGAACATACAATGTAGGCCTATATAGAAACATGGACCCACGTAGACTACCTGTATGCTTGTTTACTGTAAGGCAATGTTTTGACACAAGTTGAATAGTGAATGAATTTAGAAAGCATCAAACGTGTATATTCCTAATTAGGCTATATGATGCTATGGCACTGCAGTGCAGAGACATTAAATGATTGACCCTTAACTAAACCCACCTAACTCAACCCCACACTCCGGTTCATTAGCGTTTGCCTGTGCAAACAATGTGAAACGGTTTTAAAATGACAACAAAAACACTTCAATGTATGGATAAATGCCGTTGTTCGCTGCCCGACACGTTCTCTGTTTTGTAACATATATAACACGGTCAACCAATGAGAGCACAGGTAGTTGCTAGTTTTTATAAGCGACGTGCTCATTGGCTCCAACGACTTAATTAAGATTCATAAAAACCGCCAATCACCGCAAGACTGGGCGGGATTTTTGGGGCGAGGAGGTGGTGTTATGTATTCTGAACTCCATAACCTGTCGACCGGACCGCTACCGAGATCTGACTGATAAACAAAATTAACTGAGGACGTGGGTACCCTCGACATTATCGGTCGTTTTCACTTTTAGCGTGTATTTGAAAACCCAAGAGATAGCCTGGGACGTCGGGGAAACCTGAAGGAAAGCTGACACCATCGAGCAAACGGGAAAACCGCGGAGCAGTTACTGAGCTACGTTAACAACAGGCAGCAAAAAATGGCTGTACAGCCACTTCTCATTACAATGGAAACAACCTCGGGGACACAGAGTTCTTTCCCGGTGGTTTTGAAGAAAGTAATGGAAATGCCTCCGCCGAATATACTGGACGGCGACGACGGTACGTGCAGCTGAATGGCGGAAAAGGCATTTGAAGCTTTATGAATCACTATCAAAGGAGCAGTGGTGTTTGTTTTACTGTTTCAAAGCATTTGCTAAAGCTACTAATGGCGTCAATTGCTGGTTTGCTTGTTATTGCAGTTGTTTGTGCGTATGCTTGTACATATATCAGCATTGTTTGTGCTACTTCCATTAGTGTTATCATCATAGATACATATGTTCCGTTACTAATGCTCAGCAGGGTGTAAAGTAGCTAGTTACATTTACTCGCGTTCCTGTAATTGAGTAGTTGTTTTGTGTACTTGTAATTTTCTAAGTGGTTTTTTAAACCTGTACTTTTACTTTTACTTTGAGTATGTTTATTTTGAAGTAATGTACTTCGCTACATTTTATATCACCTGCGTTACTGAGTAAAAAAAACGAGTAAATAGAAAGGCTAAAGGAGAGAAAAGAAAAGAAAAATCGCGGGGGGGCTTTCATTTTTAAGGCACAAAACTGGAAACTACACAGTGAACGATCGACAGGAGGAGAGGAGAACACTTACCGCCTAAATGACAACAACAACCATTGCTTCCCTCAATCATAAAAACATAATAATCCTAGTTAATCTATCATTGCACGTGAAGACGTGAAGGCTTTTAAATGCAGCGAACCCTTCATCCAGCCGTGCAATCGGCCCCTCCCTCACCTGATAACAGGGCAGAGTAGGAGGGAGACGGTGCGCACTGCCGGGAGCTTTGAAAAACTTCTAGAAGACGTCAGAAAGTCAGCCTTTGGTCGAGAAGAAAGGTAAAACTAATTGCGTTGTCTGAAAACACTTCAGACTAAAATAATGTGCAAGATACGTTACGCGCGGACACGCGAGTCAGATATGCGATGATACGCGACCATGAGAGAGAGAGAAAAAAAAGTAATATACTACCGTGTCTGCACCTCACGACCAATTAGTTTACTCACTTTAAGTCGAATTATAGTGGTCTATGACCAAGCAATAAAGCAGGGTTCAACATAACTTTTTTTTCCTACTGGCCCGCCGGGCCAGTGGATCCGAGTTTTACTGGCCCCTTGTATATTTTCACTGGCCCTGCACACACTCTTTTTTTCTTCATAATTTAGTGTCAATAATTATAATACCTGTATTAGAAAAATAAAGAAAGATAACCAGATCTAAAGGGAATATCTATATTGTAACATTATAGATATTCCCTTTAGATTTGGTTATTTTTATTTTAGTTAATTATATGAAATGTTGATATTGCTCATACACATAATATAAAACCAGGCAAACATATTGAATTTGAAGCCTACAACTGAAAGTATGTTGAAGGGGTCGGCCAGTATTTTAAAGTCCAGTAGTTTGATGATTGTTTTTATTCTTGAATTTGGACGGTTTAATGAATAGTTCACCTGCAGAAGTCATGTTCAAACCTAAAAAAAAAAATAAGATGAAGGTCTGATCAGTCTTTGTGGTGTGGTAGGCTGTTTTTATTACTTTCTCTATATGCATTAGGGATGTGAATGTGTCGACCGAATGACCGGTTTTCCACTTGCGCTCAAGTTGACTTTAAAAATAGAATAGAAATCCGAAAATCAATGGGTTATGCCGTTTTTTTTAATGGGAGATTTCACCGTGTATGTGAGTTCACGTCTGCTCGTGAGCGCGCTGCAGGAGTGTCACTTCTCCATGAAGTGTCAGCTTCACATAAGAGTCCGGTGTGGGACCATTTTTTCAAACTATTGATAAAAAAAACAATGCAGTGCAAAATATGCAGCATAAGTTAAACGCTCGTCTAAGACTATGACGTTAAATCACCGTTAAATCACCTTAAATCACACAATGCCTTCGTCCGATCACAACAGCGTTTCACCGTGTGATCTCGCCAGCGAGTGAGCCGCCGCGCAGATGAACTGTGGTTTGTGGCTCAAATGATAACCGGGGATATTCTCCCCGTTAGCGATTTCAATGGGAAAGACTTCCGCGGTCTGATTGAATGTCTCGAGCCTGAAAACACAGTGCCAAACTGCGCGACTATAGGAACTGTCCAGTGAGCGAAGTCCCTCCGTTGGTTTCTGTCTACAACCGACACAATCACCGGAGACACATTCACAGCGGTTAAATAACGCCTCTCATTTGTATTACCTTGGGGCTTGGATGCAAATACTGCAACATTACGTCGGCAGATAAAGGAAAAGCGCAGAACTAATTTTCTGCACCTCAACCTCTGCTGTGGGAAGAAAGAGAAGGGGCAAAGCAAGTCGATTAATTTGTCGACTCGCAGGCGGGCCATCGGGCTATACGTTATGTCGAACCCTGATAAAGGAATAAAAAACACTGGAAGTTTAAAGCTCCTTGACTCTTGCCATCACAACAGTCATCAATTAAGAACACTGTAACCTACAATATAACTTGCTTATCCAGCCAGCTCCATGAGATATAAATAAAATATGCCCTCACATTCCTGCTAGCAAAATAAGTGCCCTATCAACAACATTTGCAACGGTTTATTTTGATTTTGACACTTATTGTATTCAATTTTTAAAAATATTTTTTACATATTTGCCTTTTCCTAGTTTTCCTGGTCAAATGTTAAATAAGCATGATGTTCTTAAATCAATGAATAATTGTCTATAATAATTGTGATTACACAATGTCAATCAAAATAATCGTGATTATGATTTTAGTCTGAATCGAGCAGCCTAAGGTTTAGATCAATTATACACAATTACTTCATTAAAAGGAAAGAATTTGAACTTGAATGGAGAACTGCAGTCTGTTTAGGTCTGTAAACCGGTTGAATTCCCTCATTAACAGACTATTTGCTCCATGTTTGCTTATCTAAAGTATATGACACAGTATTAATTTGTACACTTTAATTTGTAAAGGTGTTGGATTAGGTTAATTAAACAAAACTACTTTGAGATTTATATCCCCTAGTCTATAATGCCCTACACAGAAGAGACCCCCACCCCCTCCCGCTGTTAGAAAGTAACTAGTAACTTGTACTTTAAGTACATTTTAAATCAGCTACTTTTTAACTTTTACTTCAGTAGATTCTTAGACCAGTACTTTTACTTTTACTGAAGTAAAATTTCATCCAAGTAATCATACTTTTACTTGAGTAGAATATTTTTGTACTCTTTCCACCTCTGCTAATGCTTTAAAATGTCAATACGTTTCCTGCTCTGAGACTGCCTCGAGCGTTAACGCAACCAGACCCTCCAAACCATCTAGACCAGGGATTCCCAAAGTGTGGTGCGCGCACCCCTGGGGGTGCGTGAGCTGCTGCTAGGGGGTGCGCGAGATGAAAAATGTAATGGCGGTCTGATCATTACACAATCCATATTGGTCCGAGTATAAGAGGGTTTTATTTTCGCGGAAATAGGTCGTAAAAAGTCGGGTCGTGTTTTCCAAGTTGTGTTTATTTTCTTTTTTTAATCAGGTGGAACACTGGCTGTGCTCTCGGAAGCAGCCGGGGCGTTTGTGTGCTTGGAGAGAGAACGCTTTGTGTGGAGAGAGAAAAAAGAGGCACGGGACATCGACGAAGCCGATTCAAAGCCTCAAATCATTATGTTGCCAGTCAACGTGTCAGAGGCAGGAATCGGCAGAGCGATCGACTGTGGCTTTTTAGCTGCTGCAGTTGTGCTGAGGAGAGATTGCCAACTGCGCTGTCCTTTTACGCACCAGCACTGCTGCTGTAATGTTCAGATTTCCTCATTTGCATCAAAGCCCTAATGATTTTAAGAATGAGACGCTTTATTTAAACGCTGTCCATGGTGGTGAGTGTCACTTTGTGAGCTGTAAACTGAAACCAACGGAGATCTCGGAGGGCTTCCCCTCGACAACGTTAAGTGCCCCTGTAGCGGAGGAAACTGGTGAATGTAGCTTACAGCGCTGATTTGCTTGTATCACTGGTTTCACTTCAGAGGTGTCGGCCAGAACACCACTTATGGCCAAAAGCATCAAATTATAAGCATGAGACTAGGAGAGGAGGAGTATAGTTTATCCGCTCTTTATTTCCTTCTTTACAGACACCGCAGCACACAGCTCGCGGGAAAATAACAAAAGGTTTCGCTCGCGACGAGCCGTTACAACAGCTGTTATTGCGACCCTCGTATCGGGCCGTTAAACTTGCATAAACTATAAATTATAAAAGCGATCGTGACTGCATGTCTTTACTCACACACGGGTGATTCCAATAAGTCCAATAGACATGTTAATATGGCAAGCCGAATTATCATTTATCAACTAAGTTTGACTATCCGGAATTAACATTGCGGATATCCACAATTTATTTATGACTAGTCGTAATTACATGTTGAATAGTTGGATTTTTCATTCAAGATATCTGCAACGTAGTTGTGACTAGTCGAAACGACAGATAGAGATATCTGTAATTCAGTTTTGACTAGGCGAAACTGAATTAGAGATATCTGAAATGACGTCACGGAAAGCGACATTCAACTCGTCACACATCTTAAATGACAATTGCAGATATCTGTAATTCAGTTTTGACAAGGCAGAATGGAAGTTAAAGATATCTCAAAGGTCATTATGCAAGCCAATTTAACATAAATTCAATAGACTGGATATGTGTTGCAGATATCTGTAATTCAATTTCGCCTAGTCAAAAAGAACATTTCGGATATCCGCAACTACATTCCTCCTATCCACAACTATTATTTCGGATATCCACAACGACATTCCGCCTAGGAGAAATGACGTCATTTTTGCCATTCATGTCTATGGGGTTTCTCATTAGAGATATCTACAATCCAGTTGCGGATATCCACAATGTGAATTACGGATATCTGCAACTGAATTGTAGATATCTGTAACTCCAGTTTAAGATATCTACAAGTTGATTCTGACTAGTCACAATTCCAGTTAAAGATATCTTTAATTCACCTCAATTCCAGATATCTACAACTCCCTTTTCAGATATCTTAAATTAAGTTTTGACTAGGCGAAATTAAGTTGTAGATATCTCTAACTGGAGTTATGACTAGTCGAAATGAAGTTGTAGATATCTCTAACTGGAGTTAGGGATAGTCATAATTTAATTGTAGATATCCATAATCAAGTTATAGATATCTTGAAATGAGTTTTGATTAGAGATATCTACAATTGTAGATATCTGTAACTTTCATTTCGCCTAGTCAAAATGTAATTACAGATATCTTGAATTAGAGTTTTGACTAGGCGAAATGAAGTCAGCCGGAATTGTCATTTATCAATTTGTTTGACTATCCGGAACTTTTTTCCGACTAGTCGTAATTACATTTTGAATAGTTGGATTTTTCATTCAAGATATCTGTAATGTAGTTGTGACTAGTCGAAACGACAGATAGAGATATCTGTAATTACATTTTGACTAGGCGAAATGAAAGTTACAGATATCTACAATTGTAGACATCTCTAATCAAAACTCATTTCAAGATATCTATAACTTGATTATAGATATCTACAATTAAATTATGACTATCCCTAACTCCAGTTAGAGATATCTACAACTTCATTTCGACTAGTCATAACTCCAGTTAGAGATATCTACAACTTAATTTCGCCTAGTCAAAACTTAATTTAAGATATCTGAAAAGGGAGTTGTAGATATCTGGAATTGAGGTGAATTAAAGATATCTTTAACTGGAATTGTGACTAGTCAGAATCAACTTGTAGATATCTTAAACTGGAGTTACAGATATCTACAATTCAGTTGCAGATATCCGTAATTCACATTGTGGATATCCGCAACTGGATTGTAGATATCTCTAATGAGAAACCCCATAGACATGAATGGCAAAAATGACGTCATTTCTCCTAGGCGGAATGTCGTTGTGGATATCCGAAATAATAGTTGTGGATAGGAGGAATGTAGTTGCGGATATCCGAAATGTTCTTTTTGACTAGGCGAAATTGAATTACAGATATCTGCAACACACATCCAGTCTATTGAATTTATGTTAAAACGGCTTGCCATATGTTAAAACTGTAGAATGATCGCTCACTGCGGCAACATACACACTCGGACATCTGACGGAGAGAGAGGAGAAAAGAAACTTACAACACACACTCTCCCGCCGACTGACGTCACCACCCCAACTGACAGCTACCCACACTAAACAAAACACAACTTAACACACTGTAAGGAATATCAAACACTGTAAACCTATAACTTTGGGGCCTTTTCTACAGCCCCGGTTATCATTTCAGCCTTAAACCACGGCGTTGATAGCTTTCGTTTCAGCACTAGGCTATGTGATTAACTATGAGCATTAAATAAATGCTGCGTCTCAGATGCCGAGGATGTAACCAGTTTTGAACTGACCCCAGCACCAGCCTGGAACTGACTCTTGGTTCATTTTGGTGTGAAAGGCCTAACAGAGGAGCGCTGCACAACACTGCTTAGAGGGCTCTACATTAACACTGCGGGTAAATGAGTCTTAGGCAAGTAAGTTATTGAGTCCACCCTCCACTTTGGCTGGTGAAAGATATGTGTCCTCCTCGGGATCTGTGCTCGTGCAGCGATTCTAGGTATAAAAACTTCACCTACGGCACATTACCGCAGTTAAGTTAGCGCGTGTACAAACAGAACATTTCCTGTGCGCCTTCACATTAAAAGCTTGTTACTAGCCAAACGTGAGTTGACTTTTATTTTGAAGCCGGTAAGAACAGGAAGTTAGTGCTTTCTCTAGCTTGAAAGGCAACTCATTCAGCTGCAGCGAGCAGTCAACAGTAGCCTAGTCTATTCAAACAAAGTTTTAAATAAGCCACTGAAAAGCTACAACCTATTTAATTTATCCTAAATTGTACCAATATGTATACTTATTTATTTAATAGGCTATGTTTAATGTTTTAAAGTTTGGTTTTAATTAACAGAAGGACATTATAATAATAATAATTCTGAATCAGCAAAAAATTGCAATCAGTGCACCCCTATTCATTTTTCCATAATTATTACTGCACACACTAGGATATAATATTAATTGAGAATCTCAAATGAGACCAAGATGACATGCTCAAAGGTAATTAGAGCGAAATGCAAGGGTTAAGGTTATGCAAGTTTTTGATCATACTTTGTGTGCTACCAAATTTATTTTTGTGCTACTGAATTTTTTTGCTTGCTAGCACCAGTGCTACCACCTAAAAAAATAAGCGTACAGCACTGATACCACTTATATATTAATCAAGTCCCCTTCCTGTTGCACATTACACAGCAGATTTTAATCATGACGGTAAATTTAAGGAATACCATTGCAATTTTTAAACACCCCGGGACCGACCCTGATTAGGTCATACCTCACTGGTGAGCTGTGAGTGGATACTCTTGACATAGGTTTCAGTACGATCATCTCTCAGTTCCACACGAATGGGGCGCTCCAGGCGCATCCCAAGAGGCCCGGCCACCTTGTTAAAGGTAGAAACCAGCTCTTCAGCCTGCTCTGCACAGCGGCGAGGGTAGAAGATGGCCCAGACGTTCATTGGGACCTAGGAGTAAGATACAAAGGAATACAGCAGCCATTCTTGAAGCTGATGCCAAAATGGATGTGAAAAATAAAATGTTTGTGGCTGACAGAAAGTTGATACAATTTGGGAATTAAGCCTATGCAGGTTATTTACAGTGAAATAAATGTCATAGGCTGGACAATGTGGCTGTCTCAACCTTTACATGTTGAAATTCACCTAAACTATATATTTTTTTAAATGAGGAACATCAGCAGAGACTCCTCTGCAACACTCACACAGCTGATGGAAGCATCCCTGATAACCTCTCTGGACCAGGACACATCAGCACCGGTGGGAAAAGATGAAGACTGCAGACAGATGGTTTCCGCAGGCAGAACTCTACCTTTAATCTGCAAAAGAACATATCAATACACCATGGAACCCCATTTAGCGGCCCGCGGGCCAGATCCGGCCCGCAAGAGCCAAATGTCCGGCCCGCGTTGACCCAGCACATTCACATGTTATAAAAAAAATAATAATAATAAAATTTGCGCGGTCTGCTATATTTTGCCCTCAGCCCGCACCGTCCACTTGATCGTTGATGTTACTGCGTGCATACGTAATGAAGTGCTTGAGCGCGTTTTAACTTCACTAGTGTCACCGCCAGTAGCCCGCTGCTGTCACTTTCCCTTCTCCGTCTGTCATCCCAGAGACTTACAACTTTCTCAAAAATCAACGGATTGAAAATCGAAGAAAGAAACAACATGTCATTTGTCAAGAAAAGGAAGGTCGACCAGGAAAACCGCCAGTTTAAAACGGAATGGACCGATAAGTATTGCTTTTTTTTAACCGGACCATGCCAACTCAAAGCCGACATGCTTAATTTGCATGCAGACCGTGGCTGTCATTAAATCTGACAACCTGAAGCGGCACTTTAACTGTTCGCATGCTGCCAGCTTTAATGGAGGTTTCCCCGAAACATCCGAGCAACGCAAACAAAAGATTGCAAGCATGTTGGCATCATACAAGCGGTCAGTTTCAACAATATGCAAAACGGCATCGGCACAAGAGAGCGCAACAGCTGCCTCATTACATGTTTCACAGACAGCTTGCTAAGCTAAGAAGCCCTTTGCTGATGCAGAGTTGATTAAACAATGTGCAATTCACATGGCGGGTGAAGTCTTAAATCAAGAGGAAAAAATCAAAACAAAAGTTGTGGAGCTATTAAAGCAGGTGCCGCTTTCGGCAAGCACAGCATCCAGAAGAGTGGAGGTTTTAGCGGAGGATTGCTTTTCCAGTCTACTCACCGATCTGAAGAAAGCCGAAGCCGGCATATCACTAGCCATCGACTCATCTTGTGACCGAACCGACATGGAACAGTTGTCCGTGTTCGCAAGATTTTTTGATGGAAAGATCTTCCGTGAAGAGCTGCTCTGTTTGCTCCCTCTGCCTGGGCGCAATACCGGGGAAATCTGCTTTAACGAACTGACACTGTTCTTGAAAAACTGGCTTAGATGTCAGTAAAGTTGTGTCGGTTGTTACTGTGAGGGCTCCGTCAATGGTGGGACAGCGTCAGGGGCTTAGTAAGCAGGCTTTCCGCCGTTAACCCAACACTACTGGCATTTTACTGCATTATTCACAAGTCAATTTTGTACGCAAAACTGTCTGAAGTAATGAAAGAGAAGATGGATACTGTGACACGACTAGTGAACTTTGTCCGTGAAAGCTCTAGTCTGCAGCATCGCCTGTTTAGAGCATTGCTCGAGGAAATGTCAGCTGAACACAAAGATCTGTTGCTGCACAACGATGTTCGCTGGCTGAGTAAAGGCCGTGTGTTGGAGAGGGTGTGCGACCTGCGTGATGAACTTGTGTCATTTTTATCCAGCCTGCAGAGCCCCAAAGCCCGTGAATTTCTGGGCTTTTTAACCTTAAGGTGTTGGCAGATGTTAATTTTGTGCGACATCATGTCTCATCTGAATCACCTTAACCTGCAGCTGCAAGGCAGGAACCACACTGTTGCTGACATGTGCGAAGCGATTGAAGCCTTCCGGTCGAAGCTGCACCTTCTGGAGAGAGACATTCAAGGGAGAAAGCTGCACTTCCCACGTCTGCGTGAGCATTTGGAGAAGAACAAAATGCAGGAAGATCCAGCAATGAAGGAGTTTGTGTCGAGCCTGGCAGAAAACTTCAAGGAATGATTTGAAAGCTCCCCTAAACTCTCAGGTGACATCCTCCTCTTCTTGAGACAGCCGTTTTCTGTGCCAGCTGACGGCGAGTGGACTGCAGAGGCCAAAAGGCTTGTGCCATCCACAGATGAGGCTGCTCTTCAGATGGAGGTCTTGGAAATGGGAACATCTGATTTGCTCAAAGCTCAACACAAGGAGTCACTGCTGTGTGACTTCTGGATAAACCTGGTTCCTAAGCTCGTTTCAAAAACACCAGAGCTATTGCTATGTTGCTCCTCACAATGTTCCCCTCAACATACATCTGTGAATCAGCATTTTCTGCAATGAATGCCATCAAGAGCCAGGACAGAAACAGACTCTCAAATGCACACCTTGGACAGTTCCTCAGGATTGCCACAACAGATTACAGGCCTGACATCAGAAGGTTGCCTCATCACGTCGCTCTCACTTCTCTCACTGATTGGTGAGTGAGCCAAGCATCTATTATTTTGCCCTTTTTGTGAATCTTTTAGTGGCTACACATCTTAATTAAAAACAAATTAATTAAAATAGAGAGGAGAAACAGATGATAAGACTATAACTAACAGCGCCCAACTAATTGTTCAAATTTAAAACAGCAATTAAATAATATATTCCAAATAATATTAAAATAAAAGCAAATTAGGCTATAATGTTTGCCACAATCAAGCACATTATATTTTTTGTTGTTTAAAGACTGATGTTATTTGCTATACATATTTAAAAAGTTTCAAACTAATGTCACATATTGAGGTATCACATTTTAAAGTTAACTAACTAAAATCTCTCTGTCATCCTGTGTCTCTTAGAGAGGAAGGGAGAGACATAGAGAGGGAGAGTGCTATGAACACACTGATCTGGATGGATGGCACCAGATCCAATGTCCTGTTGAAGATACACTGCTGTTGCTGTTTAAGTCCTTATATTCATGGCTGCTGCACTGCATGCCTGTTTGTTTGCTGGACTTTTTGTTTGCCGATGTTCCAGGGCATTTTAATAAATTAATGTTAGGTTATTGACAAATTTTGTTTCAAGAGAGCATTTTGTTATTGTGTGACTCCTTACAGAGAGGGTATTTTAAATTACTACTTATAATTGTAATTGTATAAAAAGGCTTTGACTTTTTATAGTGCCTGTGGCTTTAAGAGCAGTTAATACTCCAGGTATTAAGTTTGTGACAATGTAAGTGCCTGTTACTTTGTTTCCTTTATTTATATAAATAAATCAAACAGAGCTGCAATCATAATACAGAAAAAAGTTATACACAAAATATATACTCAGATACTCAGGCAAAATAAACAAACTCCACACGACTGCGCCTGAGTATCTGAGTATATATTCTGTCTATGACTTTTTCTGTGTATGATTACAGCTCTGTTTATTTTATTTATATATAGGCTTGCTATATAACTGTATATGTTGTTTAGCCTGTAGTTATTTATTTACTATGCTTCATAGAAGTAAAGGTGTTTTTATTTTACTGTTGTTTTATAGAAACTGAAAGACATTACTGAGTATTTAAATAAACAAGGCTGAACATAATAGTCTGAAGCAAGCTACGTCTCCTCCTCCTCATTCCTTGCATTCTCATCGATGCACCATTCCTGCATGGTATTTAAACCTAATTGATCTAGCCCTCCTGCATTATCGCTAAAACAGTAACAGGGTATCTGCAGGTTTCAGCATGTCAAATTTAAGACTTTTTAAGACCTTTTTAATACCACCTTGAATGAAATTTAAGACCTAAAACACAATACATATAGGCGATATTTGGGGGGTCCAGCTGTATTACAACCGAAGTATAGCTTGTGTGTCACTCAATGATACTCATTCAAGTTTACTTTTTGTCTGTTTATTTAACATAAAGTGATACTCATCAGAAGCTAGGAAGAAAGTAGCCTCTCTCAGGGTATCTGCACATTTTAAGACCTCTAATGAACATAATACCTTGGCAAATCTACAAACTACACTACAGTATATGCTCTGTAAAGAGTTTTATTAAGTTTGGATATCAAATATTCAATGCACTTTAGCTAACAACTGCTGTCTAATTACAGAAAATAAAAAATGTTCAGCAGTCTGAATGAAGACAATGTCCCCCCGCATTTACCATCAAATAAATATAAGATCCCTGTAAAGGCAACGCTCTATAATAGGTTGAAAAGGTGGTAATGATGGGTTTCATTACCACCTTTTCAACCTATTATAGAGCTGTATCAATTGATTTACATTTTCTGATAAACCAGTCACAAGAACAGTTTAATCAATAAAAAAATGTGTTAGCTGCAGCATGCAGTATTAGAATGAAATACAAAAATCTGGTTATTTATGGGGAAGAATGTCCTTCGAATTTTAATTAGCCTACTTATTCAATAAACAACAAACTTAGTCCATTAACTTTATTTTCAGAACTTATGTGGCAGAAACTATTTAAGAGTGGTTCCACAGGTGAATGATTTTTTGCACTTTCAAAATCGGGAAATAGGTTACTGTAAAGTAGGCATAGCCTATACTGTATACAGAGTTCGCATGACTGGGGATGCCCATGGGACCAAGCGTAATTTGCGAAATGTTTTATTTTCTTCATATTATTTGCAGGCGGCCAGGTTAATGAAGCTGCGGGTATTGAGGGTTGTACCGATTGGTGATGGAAATGTAGGCTACTGTGCACGATTGTGGGACGATCGGCAATAGTTAAGCAACTAGCCGTCAGGAAGCGAGGAGCGAAGTGGAGAGAAAGAAAGCAACAGACAGAGAAGCGAGACTCGCGTCTCACTCTGTGAGCTCACGGCAGCAACGACCCGAATGACCGTCTGATGAGCAGCTGTTAATTATTAAATATAGATAAATAAACATTTTTACTAAACACAATAAATCAGTTTGTTTCTGTGTGATTTGCGTTTGGGTCAGTAGCCTACCTACATCGCCAGCGGGCGGGTGGTTGCACACCTACGGAGTAGTGGCAGTGTGTGGTCGCGGGGTGAATAAAGCCAGCCATGATATTTGTCGTCCACCCTCCACCTCTCACTGAATGTATAATAGCAGGGCATGCATTTCACTGGGTCGTTCTCCTTTCTTGCTTTCACGCGACCGACTTCAAATTCGGAGGCAGGACACATTCTTCTTCTATACTACGTTTATATGCGGATCACAGCCACACACGGCCGTACTGCCTCTAGCGGCCAGTCGGACTTTATATGAGGCAGTTAGTTAAAGTAGCATCTCCCACTACTCGGAAAAGTCATGAAGAAAGAAACCTATAACATTGAATAGTCCTGCCCCGACAAATTTAAGACCTTTGAGTAATGGATTTAAGACCAGCATATCAAATTTCTAATGAATTTAAAGACTTTAAGGCCTTAATTTTAATTACATGAATTTAAGACTTTTAAGACTTTTAAGACTCGCGGACACCCTGAAGTATAATTATAATTAAAGCTAAATTTGCACATAAAAATGGCTAATTAGAAAAATTAAATTACATTTCGGCCCTTTGCATGGCATGCTTGACCAAATTTGGCCCTCTGGAAAAACTAATTGGGGAACCCTGCAATACACAATACACTGTCAAAATGTACAGAAGTCTGATTTCAAGAAAACAAATGGCCTTACTTCATACCTGTAGAGTAAATAAGTGTCCAAGAGTGTCACATTCTTACCATCACAATCTCTGAGCCAAGCTCCAGTCCCCATCGGCTGATCTCCTTCAGACTCTCAGGGTTGCCACCGATGTTCTTCAGAAGCTGTTTGATTGAGTGGGTGTGTTGTTCACCACTCACATTGATGTGCATGGTCAGGTCCTACAATATGTCAAATGTAGTCACAATCTGTTTCCACAAGTCATTTCATTACTAACTTTTACACAGATGTTTTCAGACCTAAGTTGAAGCATATCATTGTCACACACTTTTCAATCTTAGGAACCACTTACATTTTGCATTTAATGTCATGTATCTTGGGGTTTATCCCGAACATTTGTAAAAATGTTTCCTAAGTTCCCTATAAGTAGGGGCTTTTGCCTACCAGGGGTGCAAACGTTTACAAAAATAGAGCTGGATACTATCAAACATACGCGCGCACTTGTCCGTCACCCGTTTCTGGCGGGCATAAAACGGTAGACTACAGTGGCGAAGGGGAATGTAACGTTAGCCTACTCTTTGGCCGGCTCGCTAGCCTTTTTTGTATGAATGGAATTTAATTGACTTAATGATGCTGGAAAAAAAGCAGATATATTCTCTGTGGAAGAAGTCTTGTTTAAACTCTGATCGACACTCTTACCTTCATAGCTCTGAAGTCCTTCCTCATTTTATCAGGGATTCCAGTCATGAAGGAAAGCTCTGGTACCAGAAGGATCTCCCCGGTAATGATTTGCTGAAATAAAATCAGCACTACAATATTATCTACTCAGTTATGCATTTACCGCTCACATCCTTTCTGATACAAATTGTATTACGGACGGGTATATACTGTATATTGGTTCATATGGTATTACTGATGCCCGAGTAGTAAGTTCAGGCAAAAGCGGAAAGTCTCTCACATGGCACATTTTGATTGGATGAACATAATTCCTTTGTTATGAATGAATTGTCTTAATTTTTCCGGTTTTACAAATTGTGTAGATTCTAAGACATCATTTTTACCACAAGGGGGCATTATTAGACAAGAATTCAGGTCAATTTACTTTATTAAAAAAGAAATACAGCTGCCTTCCCTGTCTTGAGTATTTGTCATTTATTTAAAATAACTAATGCTGAAGAGAGGTTTTACCTTGCCCCCTGGCTTGGCCCTTTCCTTCGGCCGATGCATGAGCAGAGGTTGGTCCATCTCTTTGATTGTAATCCCATAGTTCTTGCTGTTAAAATGCGGAAGCCCAAGCAATGCAAAAATAAGTGTTACTGGTGTAAAACAAACATAAGATGCAAAGGGCCTGATAAAACAAAGACTTGCAGTTCATTGCAGAATTAAATAGCTGACACTATTCCAATGCCTAAATACACAGCAACACTTGCTATTCTTCCTTCCATGCTCAGTTTCAGAGTTAGTGGACAGAGCAGCCTCACCTGTAGTATTCCACAAATGTGGTTTGTGTGCCATCCATCAAAGTGAAGGTGTCTTTGGGTGACTTGTTCCACTCAATAGCGTCAATGCGGTAGGTGCGGTTGTTGTAGCGGGTGATGACAATGCTGCCAATGAGTTCCTTGGTGCATTCGTCTTGGAAGTTCTCTTTGGTCTGTTGGTACAGTGCATTCCTGGCAGAGAGCAGGGGTCAAAGGACATTGTTAATTCCCTTTTTGTCTAAACAGAAAAGCCCTGTGCCTGAGTTTGCCATTTTCTGTTTTAACTGATGGGGCAAAGCTGCAAGAATATTTCTATTTATACAATATCTGTAGACGAAATAAAACGGTTTCATTTGGGAATTCACTGCCCTCCATCTAACCTCTTAATCCAACCATATTCCCAGAGGGAAGGGTTATAGTGGTTGATGGTATTTACAGTTGTGTCTCAGAGGACAGATGCACTGAGAACACCACATCTTTCCAACTACTATTTAAATATGTAGCTCTGTGGTGTAGTAGTGGTTCACATAGCTCTGTGCGTCTCGGTCATGACATATTATTTTTTTTAACTTGTATGCGCATGTCTGAGTAGACATACAGAAGACATGGAATAAAAATAAGCTCTTGGTTCAAAACAAAGATAGACATATGTAAGAAAAGGACTGACGAAATGATTCCTTTCCCCATATTGCAGCAACTCTAGTATGTAATGCTTTATGAAAAATAAAATTTAAAGGCCGAACATATTTTAGTAATATCCAGCAATGTATGCTTAAAAAAATACATATAACTTAAACGTCATCTGAATATGAATGCATCTGTGAAATTCCTACTATTGATTTTCTTTTTGAACTCACATAACATTCAGCACGGAGTCATTGCGCAACACTTTGTGGGACACATCCACACACAGGAACATGCCTCCATCCGTGCGCTTGATACAGGTTGAATAGCCCGGCCACACTTGCAACCTACAAGAACAGAAAAATAAGAAAATTAATGGACAATAATTGCCCTGATAGTAGCTGGCGTCTGCCCTCTGATGCTTTAAATTAGTACTAACCGATGTTTTCCAAGAATGACTGCGCTTTCTGGATCGTAGTGATTCCGACCCACCAGCTTCAGTCCAATGATTTTCATTACCCTTATAAAGGAGAACACCACAAGGTCATGTCCTGTCATTTGACATCGTAATAGTAAAATGATGGTAGCATAATGGCTGAAAAGTGTACAATATCCAACACTGGATTAAAAACGTTCATTCTAAATTCCAATAAAACAATTTTCCATGTCAACAATGTAATGTGTTCAGTGCAGGCGTCTTTTTAAAAATACCTCCGGAGCACCACATTGTAGAATGGGATGCATAGATCTGAATTGGGTGGCAAAACCTTCGTCATCTGGATTTTGATTTGTATTTCTGCATTATCGGTCCGTCTTTCACTTTTGAGGAGAACCACCTGTAAGTCATCAAAAGATTATGAGAAAAAGCTAAAAGAGGAACCAAAAGTTACGTTCAGCACTGTGACAGATTTGTCAATGTGAAGTCCGATATATGTATAACTGTCGAACAGCTCCTTCTTGGTAGTTAAAACCGTTGTATGAACACAATCATTTAATTTAAATCAATGAAAAATTACCAACCTCTTTCATTAAACATTAACTACAAAAATACAATAATTTGGAAGGTTTCAAAGCTACGTTTCTGGCAGGACCTGTGCTCCAACAGTTAACACAATTAAGTCAATTGGCCACAAAACTAATAACTGTGGTACCTACGTCATTCATCTTAACAGGCAGGTAGAGTATGGAGCCATCAAAAGCTACTACTTCCCCTGTGGTCGGGCGGTGATCTTTCATCATGCCAAAACGCATTCCCATTGATTCAACATTTGGACTGAAAGATAATGTAAAAAAAACATGACTTGTAAGAGACATTATACAGCATTTCATGATCACCAGAATCCACTGACATTATTGATCTAAAACGGTTCCTTAATTTGATCGACAGCCGTGCTTTACTGTAATTTTTACTTTGGTTGTCTTTGTCCACTTTCGTTTCACAAATACCCAAACCTTAGAACAATGTATGTTTCACTGAAAAATGTGGCTAAATCTTCACACATTTAATCGATTTTCTTTTCACCAGTATGTTCTGTTGAATGGTTGCTAAAAAGAACAAACAACAAGGATATAGACTACTTACGTGAATGTTACATGGTACTGATAAACGGCTTCATTCTTGCAGCAAATGGCAATGTGGTTTGAGCCAATATTTATAGGTGCTCCTTTTGTTCCAACCTTTTTAAGTGGTTCGCTGACCACAAGAGAACATAAATACAAAAAGTTAATTTCAGCACAAGATACAGACTGTTACACTTTTCTATGATGAGTTTTAGATTTCAGTTAAGCTTATGTAAGTAGTGGTTCACAAACTAAGCTGCTGATAATTTGCCACAGACACATACTGTCAGCTGGAGGTCAGCTTGTTGTGTGAAAGCCACAAGACGCAACTATAAAGAAGATAAGCATACTTACTGGGCTGCCTCCATTTTCAGCTCCAGCTTTGCAACAGCAGACAGCTCCAGCACCTCTTGAGTGATGGGCACTGGGGTCACGGTTCCTTCACATGAATGGCACTTTTAAATGTAGTTCTTTTAAATAAGTCCTTGTCACTAATTTTCATGTATAAGTACTTCCACATTAATCATGTGGTCATTAATCATAATGTGCTGCATTCAAAAATGTTTGAATCATACATTTTCAGTCAATAGTCTAATATGAATACTTTATAGCATTCATGAAACCCAAATGTCCATTTCAACCTTTCTCAGAGGATATTTAATTTTATCTCCAATATTTCATGTATACCTGTGTGGGCCTCCTGAGAGTGTAGCTCAGAGGATGGAGAAAAGGACTGGACAGGACCTGGAGGGTAAGAGGGAAGTGCAGCGCGTCCTCTCCCTGCTCCAAGCTGTGGCATCGCTGCTCTTCCAAGCCCCAACATCGTCTGTGGGGACAAACCCCGGCCATGGAAACTATAACAGGCGAGGGTTGCATATCAGTTTGTCGGTTGCAGCATTGCTGTATAAACAATCGCTCTAAAATTCAGCTAAGTAAATAAGGAAATCCTTTGATGCAAAATATTTTTTACGGGTTTAAAGGGGATTGACAAGGCAAAGGCTTCAAATCATAGCTACTCATTGCTGCAGTATATGTAACAAGCAGTTTGATTACATTTGAATGCATCTTTTCCATGTAAAATTTGTTTACCAACCTAGAAATAATGCACTTAAGTACAACTACCCTACAATGTTCAGTTCTTTTCAAACTGTTTTATGGGGAGGTGTTGGAGCAAGTACTGTCGTTTGAGGTGCTGTTGTATCCTATTGTGTTAAACTGACAGATGTTTCTCATATTTAAAGTGTGTAAGTCAATACAGTGGATCTCCTCTGCCATCTACCTGCTGCCTCTGCCCATCACGTCTTCAGGTTGGCTTTCTGAGCTGCTGAAGACACCTACAGGGGCACTTTGCAGCTTGACATCTCCCATATCTCCAGCCTCTCCTCTTCCTGCAAATTGATTTGAACATGTTAATACCCAGCTCTGGGTCGGGCAGAGGATCTAACCTCTACATCATTCTACCTGTACATCTTACAATGATAGTTAAAACACTTTTTTGTATACATTGTCAGAGCAGCTTTCACAATGTTATTTTTTGTGTTTAAACTAGGTTTATGTAATGCAACTAACTAAAAATCAATAATTGATCCCAACCTTACCTACAAGTAATTTATTCTCATAACAAGATTTTAATACAGACCAACTGGTGGTGCTCCTCTTCCCCATGAAGTCATTGAGGGCTCAATGCCCATTCCTCTAAACATCGAGACCAGGACTGATGTTTGACCAGGGGCAGGCACGTCAACCTGTAAGCAGACAAGACCGTAAGCCGCTTTTAAAGGGGTAGTTCAGTATTTTTGAAGTGGGGTCTTATGAGGTACTTTTACATAGTTAGTATATAAATGCATTTCCACACATTTCTTTTTCCAACCTCTTTTGTCGTCAGAGCAGAGGTCTCCTCTGCTACGTCACGTGGAGGTGTCTGTCCATGTGGTGGCTCCAGGCAGGGCAGGACAGCACCTCTTGCCACCCCTACCTTTGGTTCTGCTGAAGGGAAGAGAAGCCCTCTGGCTCGCCCAAACACTCCATCCTCTGGCTGCATCAGCAGCCCTCTAGCTCGTCCCACCACAGGTCCAGACATGGGTAGAGTTACTCCTCGTCCATGTAGGGTATCGCCAGGAAGGGGGAAACCTCTGGCTCGTCCGAGACCAGGCCCTTCTGTAGAGAACAACAGCCCTCTACTACGTCCTATAGCCAGCTCCTCAGGCTGCAGTATTGCTCTGCCGCGTCCTAAATACGGAACACCCGTCATACTGCTGAGGTCAGGAGGCGTGTTTGGATCCATTTAGTTGACAGGGTAATGGGTGAGCTGCAGGATGAAACAAGATTAAAAAAAAAGTGAGTTTGTGCATAAGCAGCATAAGATGTTGTTGGAACTTAACTTAAACTGACATATGACACTATCATTAATCTCTTATTTTTCAATGAGAACATTGTACAGACAACCAAAAAGGAAGTGGACTTCACAATAAGTTTCAGCATACAGCATGAAGATCAATGTATGCAGAAACTGGGGACATATTACCTCACAGATAATATATCCAGGAAAAAATCTTGGCTTAATACTCTTCTGCACCTCAGCTCAGCGGTACAGAGTTTTCACTCAGGAGAAGTTTAACACATCATGAATGTATCATGTATATTAAGTCAGTGTGGAATACTTTAAAACTGTATTTTATCCACAAAACCATATTCCACTAGATTAGTAGGCTACATAAACGTCCCATTTGATGCCATTGAATATGGGAACTTTGACCCCTAGACTGTGTATGGGATGACCCCACCCAAGGTAGGCCTACTCCATCTAATATAATAATAGGTCCATGGCTATAGCCTATAGGCTACCATTAGAAAGGCGCCAAATGGATTTTACTAACCTGCTGCTCAATCTGGCACCGTTTTTGTTGGAAGTAAAGATAACCAAAGCGTGAGAAAAAAATAGTTTAATCATATTTAAGTGGATGGGAAAAGGAGCGTAAATTTAAATGTCAAACTTATTGCACTTTAGGAACAGACATGAAACAAACATGTATTGATAGGAAATGAGTCTATAACAGCTGATGTATAAGAAACAACTGGGTAGGCATACTTTATGTACACTACGGTTTATAGTTGAGTAGGAGAAATATAAAAAGACAATGCTAATGACACCGCATGGCTTATATGCTAGCTAAACTTTAGTAAGTATTGACGGCTAGCTTTTTAAATATTGGGTTGTCTGGAAAATAAAAAATGATTATACCAACTAATTTGGCTAGACAAAAGGGTGCCTTAACATGACCAGCTTGCCCTTATCTTACTATTAAGTAGTTTACTTCGCTGTCTGAAACTATTTATGAACAATTCTGGTCTTAACATGGCAAACGGTTAGCTAAAAATGACCGAGAGCTAGCCAAATGAAACACGTGTTGAAGAAAATTACACTGACGACGGCGACCAACTCTAGATATTCAATGCAAGCGAAATACTTCCAGCAAATTCAGCGCTGTGCTACGTCGTTTTTATTTTTAAAAAAACCAAAATGCACTGTTAGTTATTAACACTACCACACGAAGACTCACCAACCAGTCTCTAACCTTGCACGCTGTCAAATCCTCACAAAATTTGTCCGCCAGAGGGATTCAAAGCACCGACGGGGGGCATATCCCCTCAGACGCTCTTATTGGATAACCATTAGATTCTACAGCGCGGCATTGGTTTACTAGACCTGTCAATCTTTTATTGTCAATGTACATAACACTGTGGAATATTAATTTGCCCCCCTCTGGTGGACAGGTGCTGTACCATCTGATGATATGCAACCAATCGTGCAAAATGGTGCCAGTCCAGATTATCAAACTCAGATTAAGCAGATTGCTGTCAAATGATATTCTGTAACTACTGCATCTGCTGTATGGATTGTCTAGCATTAAAAATTGCATTTGATTTATTTTGTTTTTTTATTGTCAAAAATTAAGCCAATTATGTGGCTGGTCAATCACTGACCAACTACTCAGATCTCTGTTTGCAATAGGCAATTAGTGTGCCCACTTAAAGACTTTTTTTCTTTAAAAAAGCTTTGACTCAAACCTACATGTAAAAGCATCTATCATGAACAATGTCTAGCCTATATGCTTGAAAATAGCAGAAAATGTAGGCCCTAACAGTTTTTTTGTCTTTTGGGAAATGACCCAAGCTCTGTAATTGGCTCAGGCTATGTATGCTATCAAGGGGTAGTAGTAGCCTAATAATGTCTTATCAATCTCGATTTACAGTCATCTACAACCCCAATTCCCAAAAAGTTAGGACAGTGGCATGTTTACCATTGTTTTACATCACCCTTTCTTTTAACAACACTGAGTAAGCGCTTGGGAACTGAGGACATTAATTGTTGACATTTTGAAAGCAAAATAATTTCCTATCCTAGCTTGAAATACAACTTCAGATGTATAACATTCCGGGGTCTCCATTGTGATAATTTGTGCTTCATATTGCACCATTTTTTTCAATGGGAGACAAGTAGGCCTATGGACTGCAGACTATACTTGCACTCTGTTCCTACGAAGCCAAGCTGTTTAATGACATGCAGAATGTGGCTCGGTATTGTCTTGCTTAAATAAGGAGGGACGTCCCTGAAATAGACATTGTATGGATAGCAGCATGTTGTTCCAATACCTGCATGTACTTTTCAGCATTAATGATGCCTTCACAGATGTCCAAGTTACCCATACCATGGGCACTAACTCACCCCCATACCATCACAAACGCTGGCTTTTCAACTTTGTATTGGTAACAATCTGGACGGTCCTTTTCCTCTGCAGTCTGGAGAACACAACATCCATGATTTACAAAAACTATTTGAAATGTAGACTAATTAGACCACAGCACACTGTTCCACTTTGGGTCAGTCCATCTCAGATGAGCCCAGGCCCGGAGAAGTCTGCAGCATTTGTGGATGTTGTTGATATATGGCTTTCATTTTGCATGTTAGAGTCTTAACTTACATAATGTGGATGTAGCGACAAACTGTGTCTCCCACTATAATTTTCTGAAGTGTTGACCACCTGAGGTCATGGGCATTTCATTTTAATTCAGGAATTTACCTCTTATGTGCAGAGATTTATGTGGATTCTTTAAATAATTGAATTATATTATGGATTGTAGATGGTGTAATCCTTACATTATTTGCAGGAATGTTGTTTTTAAACTGTTGGACTGTTTTCCTCTGCAGTTCTTCACAAAGTGGTGAGCCTCACCCCATTATTGCTTGTGAAGACTGAATCTTTACGGGATGGCCCTTTATATCCATTCATGATAATATCACTTGTTACCAGTTAACATGTTTATGTGAGTAATGTTCCACACAGGTATTTATATTATCATTCTACAGCTTTTTCCAATCTTTTAATGCCCCTGTCCCAACTTTTTTGAAATGGGTTGCTGGCATTAAATTCAGAAAAAGCATATTTTGACAAATAGATAGGGTAAAACACAAAATATATTGCCTTTGTATTGTTATCAACTTGATTGTATGTGAAAAAGAATTAACACATATCACATTCTATTTCATATACATAACGTCCCACTTTTTTCAGAATTGGGCTTGTACAAGCATTTATTTAAGGCACAGCTAAGATACTCATGATGAATAGATGCTTCGTGTCCCATACTCAAGGCCAGCTGCTGACATGCATGTTTGCAGATATGAGTATCTTTGTGATTCAGAAACCCCTTTTTTTTAATAGGCCTACCAATGCTGACAGGAGTTGGACAAACATTCCCCTAAGTCCAGAAGCCCACAGAGCTTGGGTTTTCAGGTCAGCGGTCAGGCATATTGGCAATTAGTCTTAGACTCTTTCAAATAATCACAAAAATACTCCCTAGACTAGAGGTATTGAGGTGATGACTTGGTGCTCACCTCACCGCTGGTCTCTGCCGGGATAATTAATCACTGTTCCAGAGAGTAACCACTGGCCCTTTTCTATTAACTAGGGGGGAGTGACCAGACGGGATTGTGCTGTCAGATAAGCTCTCACAGTCAACTTTTAAGAACTATTATGAACAGACATTTATTTTTTAAGATTAACAAACGTATCCCCACTTTTTTTTCTATTGCTAAAAAGTCACTTTCAAACTGATTCTATTTCATCCTTAGACCTTGGAGGATAAAATCACACAAAGTAAAAGGGACTCTGCTGAGGCTTGCATAGGCTTACGCCATCTACTGACATATAATGGAAACTGCCACTGATATCACAATCCCATTGGCCTCCATAAACACTGACCTCATAATCTTTCTCCATCAGGCCACACCAAAATCACAATCTGTCTTCAGCAATCACAACAATACATGTGAGATGTTACAGTAACTTATGTCAGGTAGTACAAACTTTTTAATGCCGTAAATATGACTTGGGGCTCTGTACACTAACAGTAGGTTTTATTTTGTCTTGATTAGAGCAAGCCAATTGCTTCTGATTCATGAGGGGCTGATCAGCAATCAGTTTTACCTGTTGAGAATGAACTTATTGATCCAGAGTTGTTTGAGGTGCGTTGTATTAAGACTCCCTGTAGCTGGAGTAATTTGGTTAAGATAGGATTATCAGTGAGGGCCCCCTTTCAACTTTACTGTTACGGAAACCTTCTTTTTTTCTGAGAATACTCAAATCAAATGTACTGTGGTTGTTCTGTTCTCAAATGTTTTTCTGAAGCTGTTTTTCTTACATCTAATAAGGCACCTCAGGGTTTCGATATGTGGACAAGAAAAGCAAAGGGATCAAACTTTTAAAAAGGAAAGTAAAAATTCATGTACACATCATAAATTGAATCATCCAAGATGTCACTTAAATAATTATGAACGTTAATGGTCGTATATACTCATATGTATTTGTATTATATAGTTGAACAGAGACGATGAGTACAATGCAATACATTCATTGCCCCCGATATAGCAATCTGAAACTCATTTCCGTTTGTGGTTCTTGGGCGAAGGTCACTCCAACATGGAGAGAGGAGCCTCGGAATCTGTTATTGTGAGCTGCTGAAAAGATTTCAGTTCTTTACCTTTTCATTTTTTTATACAGCCCCGGAAAAAATTAGGAGACCAAGTCTGGATTTTTCTTAAATCTTCATCTCTACATCACTTATTGAAAATGCTCTTAATGACAATATTTACATTGTGAATTTGGTAGAAATGTTGTCAGTAGTTTATATTATAAAAAACAAAATGGTCATTTTACCTAAACATATGCCTCTAAAGAGTAAAACAAGATACACTGAACATTTGGAGTGGTCCCATATGACTTTGACTCATATCAACGCTGGCAGCTCTGTGAGGACTAACATGTGACTGGCTTCAAGTTCATTTTTTAAAAGCAGGAAAAATGAAGACCTGGGCAAACCCTTGCTGGGATTCTCCAAGTCTCCATCACAAGGGAAGCTGCCTGCCGGTACCTGCTGAGAGTAAATTATGTGAGAAAGACAGAAAAACCAGTACACATTTATTAATACACAACTTTGAGACATTTTTCCGCAATGGCAATGATTTAGCATATCGTTTTATCAAATGTATTTCAAAAAAAATTCTTCTGGAATTATTGGTGTGTGTTTTTACAAGGTGACATGAACTCTCTCTTTGTTCCTTTGCACTGTGTGTTTTGAATACGCATCTTTACACTCCAAGCCATGACTGACCTCTTTTAGTATTTGTGAGGAATAACCAAAAACAAGCAGAGAGGGCTTTTGAAGACATTCTTCTCAGATATTTTTTTCTCCTCCAGGCAACACTATACGGTATGATTGACATGAGCTTGAATTTGAAGTCACATGAATTATATGAACTAAGGACAGAATGACTTGCCCCCAACACACTTGTGGTTTCATAATATTGCATGATTGTCATTTGGAAGTGATCGTCCTTCTGTGCTCAGCACTGGATCAAAGACAAACATAACATTTCTATGGCCAGGTACTTCTTAAACATATGCCTTTTTCCATTGTGCTCCTCTCTTACATTTTGTTGCCATAATGAATTGACATGTTTGTTGCACATCTCCCACTCTGTGCCCGAATGTGTCACTGTATTAAGGGCATGTCAGCAAATCCTCAATTTACTGCCAATGAAAACAAGATAATCAATGTTTACCTCTCCCACTGGCCGACGAAGAGGGAGGATCGCCACCTGTCTGCCTTTGAGCTGTGATCTACACCTCTCTAAAGAAGAGAGTTTTTTGACTACAACTGACTGGCTGATAACATTATGCCTGTTCATGTCAGAGGCACAGATGGGCTCCAAGCCGGCATCTTCAAAAGCCCTACCTGTCACGGCAAATGCAACAGGACTTAGATAAGCCCTGAAGGGCTGCTTTTGGCAGTGTGGGCTGACATTTAAACACCAGGAAATGATTGGCATGTCGGTGTAATTACAGGTCAAATTGGGATGGCAGCCTGCATCCTGAAAGGACTCGTCTGCTTTATATTTTGGTTTCATTAAGGTGCTTACTGCCCAATTAAAAAGGAATCCGGGGCTTGTGAGCAAAAGTCAGGTGGAGCCACATGGGGCTGGTTTATTGGACAGAGTCTTAAGTAACCTGACATCCAAACAGGCCAACTTGCTTTTGTCAGCAAGGGGCATCAAAACAAAACAAGTTTTGCATTTTGAGGTAATTTACCTGAAATTGGTTCAAATTACAAACTACTTACTCAGATATTTACTAGTGGTTAAAGGCCTTCCACAGTACTGCCTCTACTCAAAGTTCAATTTACACATATTTGTGAATTGTATGAAATGTATTTCTCACTTAAAAACTCAACCGTCATAACACCTCAGTGTATTTACACTCCATTTTGCCAATATTTACATATACATTTTTTTTTACTGCATTCAAGATAACTGATCTGGACTGCAGGCAGGACTCTGGATGCTGATGTGTGAATTGAAAGTATTTTAGTTGCATTTCTGCATTTTGCATGTGAGATTAACTGTTAAACTTAGCTATTGTGCAAGAGCTTTAAAAGGGTAACTGAGTATAGAGGACTGTGTATTTGGAATTGTTGAATGTCTGTATGCTCACACGAAGAGGCATAATGACAACAGAGAAATATAATTAACACAAAATGAAGAAAAATACACAATAAGGAGACACAACTACCAGAAAGAGACACAAAGTATTATGTTTGAATGCTGGTCTGTGTGGTCACTTCCACAAACATGAAACAGCTCCATTAACTTTTTACAATTTGCTGCTGTTTAATTGGAATTTCTCTTGCATTGCTTTCTTCTTAATAGCTCTAATTATTGCTCCCTAAGCAGGTGTAATCCATAACTATTTAGCCCCTCTCATAGCAAGACCCTCGGACAGGTTGCTTTGCATAATCCCCGAGAATTTGCCTCAGAGGCTTTCCACCCTGAATACATGACCCATCTCCTCTGACATCCAGGCATCTGTACAACCCTTACAATCCTTTGCATACATGGGCTAATTTTACTTGACAGCAGACAGAGGTCTGGCAGAAATGGGGCAATGGTCACTGGGAATAATCCGATGTGACAATCACTGCTAACCTGTCTGTCGGACCGAGTAGTAGTTCATGGTTAGTGGCTGTGGCAGCTTGCATCTAAGTGGCATAGTGATGACGGGCTGTGAGGGAATTGTGGGAACAAATGTTGGCCCCTCCAGAGTTGGATGCACAGACACAGCACAGATGTTGCGGCCGGATGATGTTTAGCAGCCAAAGTCCTGGGAAGCTTTCCCGCACTGTCGTCCAGCATCATAAGAGGATGGACTTTCCCATCTTGATTTGTTGTCAGTTCTTGAATTCTAGGAGCTGAGGCAGCCAAAAAAACACCAGCACATTGTGCACAAGAGAAAATGTGCCCTCCATGAAGTGGATTTGATTTTGAGTGTTTGAGATGTTCTATTTATAAACAGCTGATTTTTTTGCTTGTTGGAGGCACTGGCAAAATGCCATTAGGTTCATTCACAGTCTCTTCTTCAAATTCAAAAAGCATGTGGGAAAAGCAGGGATTTGTTAAAGCAAATTTTACTGCGTAAAAGAAGGTTCAAATGTCCTTTAAAGCTATAGTGCGTACATTTTTCATAAAAATTAATCTCGGTTACATACAAGCCATGGCCAAAAGTGTTGACACAAAGTTGATTAACCCTATCAACTCTACGAAACTCTCTATTTCTCAGTATGGGAGCGTTTAAAAACTGGTTTCACCCCCTGCCACTGGAGCAGGAACTCATTAAATTCCGAAAAAAGCACCCAAGAAATGTTTCAGATGTTGATTCTACTGGTAAGAAAAAACCTGGACGTACAGCAGAAGATATAAAATCCATGTGCGATGACCGGAGGTTTACCTCACAGTGTTGTTTTAATTACTCAGAATTATTCATGGTGGTGACAGAAGTTACGCACTGTTGTTTTAATGATCTGGGAACTAGCAGCTCATTCTGACCATTCTAACAATAAATACAGTAAATAGATGTGAACTGATGGAGAGATATTATATGATGTCGTGTGGGATGTTTCTAATAATGATGATTAACTCAGACAGATATAAGAAAGCCATTTAATTATAATGATAGAGCAGATATTTAGCCTAGGTTTTGATCAGTATAATATACATGGACTGTCGTGGTGTTATACAGTATGGAGAGGGCACCCTGTTCTCAAAAAGCCACTAAAGTATTCATGATTTTTCACGGTCGAATCTCTCTCAATCTACTTCGAAACGGCTGCCGTATCCCTTTATGTTCCCAATTGAGTTACTGAGCTCTCTGTGCGTCCAAAGTGATGCGTCATAAGAATAGGTGCTGTTTACGCAGCGCAACTCCCCGAGTGGTCCAGATCTGTCCTGTTAGTACACTGAGCACTTCGGGAGCAGCTATGTTTAGAGTCTGTAACTTTTATTTTCTTTCCATGTACTATTTTCAGAGTAGAAGTTCTTTTTTTCCTTCCAGGGATGGAACGCGCACGTAGAGCACTTCCTCAGATGGATCATATTTAAACGGAAACCAGTCAAGAACCGTATAGTGAGTGGGCTGTTGTCAGCTGTGTGATGCGGTGCAGCTGCTGCAACTGCCTCGACCTAAAACCGCTGGACAGGAGCCGAGAGCAGGACGCACACAACCAACTATGCGCGTAATTGGAGTGCACTGGCGAGGCGTCCCTTGCACCCCTGTCGAGATAACGTCGTCGTGATGTTCAATACTTCGGGAATTGAGCCCATCACTTTCAACAGGAATGAGGATGTTTCCGAAGTTATCAATGGCACCCTGCAGCTGCTGTACAACCTCGTCCTCGTCAACATCAGTCCCACCACCATGTGGAACGAGTCGTGCGGTGAGCAGCTGCAGGATTTCGGCCGGCCGGAGAAGATCATCATCGGCGTGATGCTGGCGATCATCACGGCGGTCACCGTCATGGGGAACACGCTGGTGGTGATCGCGGTGTGCGTGGTGAAGAAGCTGAGGCAGCCGTCCAACTACCTGCTGGTGTCCCTGGCCGTGGCCGACCTGTCCGTGGCCATAGTTGTGATGCCGTTCGTAATAGTGACGGACCTCACCGGGGGCAAGTGGCTCTTTGGGGAGGTGTTCTGTAACATCTTCATCGGCATGGATGTAATGTGCTGCACTGCCTCCATCATGACCCTGTGTGTGATCAGCGTCGATAGGTAAGTTAAGTTTACAAAGTTATAGCAACTACAGCCGCTGTTATTTTAGAGTCTGTACTTTTTTTTTCACTGGCACCAAAATTACGCATGCTGTGCGCCCTGCGACTAAAATGACGGGAAGAACATAAGGCTTTTCATACGCTGCTCGAAGCCACTCTGGGGGCAGCAGGAGAGGGGCAAGTGCCAAATGAAGTAATGCACCGTAGGGCTAAAAGCAAGAAATAATTGAGCGTTTTTGCGCCAGTGCCCAATTCCAGACAAATTGCACCGTAGCCTATGTGTGTGGTGAAACCCACTGAATCAAAAAATGTACAACAGGCAGAGTGGGATTCATTTATAGGACGCTTAATTAATTTGCTTGAGCTGACCATGTGCAGCATTTCCCGTAGGCTAATTACTCATTAAATGATAAGCTGTTATGTCTTAAAGGGGTGTTTAACCATGGTCTTATTTTCGCTTAAGGGCACATATACGTAGGTCAAACGTGCTCTCTGTTTTACACGCCTATACCATCATCACACAAATAGTGCAGTTGGTGAAAAACAACAACATGACACAACCACAACTACATCTATGAGTGCAGCCCATGTGCAACACACCACCTAGATGGAGACAATTGATGATCACTGACGTTACTGATACAGTATCAACTATTCTATGATGCAAAACATTGACATTCAATAATATTTAACTCTATACCTGTATAATTGGAAAGTACAACAACCCTATAGACTAAATAAAGATGAATATCCTTGTGGGACAAACTTGCTCATTTAAAATAAATAATGTGTTCAAATAAGTGCTCGATTGTATTCTTACCCCCCGTTCTCTGCAGCTTGACATACATTTTCGGATAGACATCCTTGTAAAGAAGCATTTCCTCAAGTCTGTTTATCAAGTCTGTCTCTGAGCCCTCTGTTGAAACACCCAGATCTGAGCAAGCTTTTATGAGCTCACTCCTGCTAGCCTGCAAGTGGCATGTTGAAGAAAAAATAGAAAAATCACAAATGCTAGAATTTCCAAGGTAAATATGAACACTTTCAGTAGCAGGAAAAAAGTAAATAGATGCGTTAACAGGGAAACTTCACTGTATTAATGACTGTACTTGAAATAAAATAACTCCACCTTTTTCGATTCCATCACACGGAGAAGTTCTTCTTCATCCAAGCATGGACCTTTACGGGGTTTAGGTTCAGCAGTTGGCCTGTTGGCAAGACCTTTTAGAACCTCAGTCTTGGGAACCACATCTCCAATTCTCGATGCAGGGCCAATCCATGGCATAAAATGGGAATGGGACAACTCCTCCGAGTATGGGTTGTGGGTTTTCAACTCTAGAACAGAGGCAAATAAATGTTTTGTTTGTTGTCAGTTTACATTTAAACAATCATTTCACAGGCCTTAATTCACAGCGTTGTACAATCACAAACCGTCGCAGATTCCACTTGCTATAATTTCTTTCTCAAGGCGGTCCCATTTTGCCTTGATGTTGATGGATAGATCCTCATCCTTTACGTCGTTGGTATTAGGTCTCTTCATCAGACTCACTAGTGGTAAAATAGTCAATAGTAGCGCCGTCAGAGGGATGGAGAAAACATGGTGTAAGGTGGGAGGAAAAGGGGGAACATTTTAGTAAATGTGTCCTGTAGTTAAGTAGAAAAATTGTTATAGTATTGAGTGTTTCACACAGCGCAATTTACTAGAAACAAATCTTCCATAGTTGAAAATTATTTGAACAGAAAAATTAAATTGCGCTGTTAAAAAACCCAAAATTAAACTAGTTTGTAACCCTTTACTAAAAAAAATAAATCAATATTTTTTAAACCCACCACAATTCTAATTCTCTTTTTCAAACCACAAATACAAATTTCATCAGATGTATATTAAGTATTCACATACCAGGCACGTCGAAAGACAACTTCCAGTTAGCATCCGATATTGCTATTGGAGGGTTGTGGCCACATCTGTAGCAGAAGAAGTCATACGTGTAAGCTGTCAATGCAGAATAGTGGAAAAAAGCCCTCCGTATGGTGTTGTGGTGGATAGTGACGTTGAGCTGATGTTCCATAGCACTGATGAACCGGCCAATCGCAGTGTGGCTCTGTTAAGGACACAAATAAGTTCTTATATTATTCACAGAACATTACATCTTTGTGTCTTGTCATAAAAAGTCAGAAAGTTGATATTACCTTAAGTAAATTGGTCATGAATGAACATAACTGAAGTGTAAGAAACACTCTGTTGTTGTAATTGTGAAATCCTGTCAAGTAATTCTGACATCTGACAGGTGATCTGCAGACGGGACAAGTTTTGATGTAGACATGGATATCTAAATGGAAAGAAAAGTACATATTTAAAAAAGTATATATCTTAAATTGTTAGGGTAGTGGCAGGCAGGCAGGCAAGTAGGACCCAAATGCAGACTTTTAAAGTTTTAAAATATTCAGATGTTCACAGTATAGCATAAGACATAGCCTGGCCAGCATCCACAAATGTATACTGGACAGATATACATTATACTTTGGTCAAGCTACTTTTGTTATTTTCCTCGTGACATCGTAGTAATCCAAATAATGTGTAATAGAAAAAGAAAATAGAACAAAATATATTTAAAACAACAATTTAAGCAGGCAAACCTTTGTGAACTGCAAGTATCCCATATATTGTTCCCTTTTTGGTTACAAGTTTCTCCTCCGATAGATCAGGTGGCGTAGGACCTGGGCAGTAGGGACACTTGGTTTCCTCTGGAGTGAACCTTTCAGGGACAATTGGTGCAGTGTTCTTTAGCTCCTCTGGGAGTGTGGGAGGAATTCTTTTTGTACACCACATGTACTCGACCATCTTTTGGATTTGGACTGAACTGATATGTTCTTGCCTTTTGCACCCCTTGGATGGCTCCATGTCTTCCCCGTACAAATCGTCATCCGTGTCACTGCTGCTGCAACCCATGTCTTTCTCACTCTCTTGTAATAGATGCCGTCTTTCCTGATAGGTCCAGCACATTGACAAAAGGATGTGAATACAACTCCTTTTGTTTGTACATCTGCAGCGACAAGTCCATTTTCCTGTTCTGGTGTCCAATGCGACTCTTGTCCTGCCAAAAGTACACCAGCCGTCTATTTTTCCTGTGTATACTGAGAAATTTACTCTTAGACCAGAGTAGCCGTGTTCATCATAAAATACTGGAAATACACCAACAGTTCCCTCTTGTTTGGCCTTGTCATTCAACCGTGTGCATTCATCTTTGGCTGATCCAGAAATCAAACCTTTGTCAAACATCTCCCAAATGGAAGGAGTCTTAAGCAGTGGAGGTGGTTCATGGGGCTTGAAGTGTTTCACCCTTTCAAGGTGGAAACATTCCCTGCCTGTAGCCATGGTCATAAATTCTCTGCAGCCCGCTGCTTCACAATCTATGACCTGATTCCTAAAGGACTTGCAGACATGTACAATTGAACGTGGTCCTGATTTGTCCTTTGCAGTAATAAAAATTCCTTTTGCGTTGTCCACCATGAAGATTGGTTCTGAGAATTTAGCATGTTTTTCTTGTTCGTGCTTTCTTAAAGTAGCCGATGTGGAAAAGCACACTTTACATGAGGGACACGGAAAGGATTTTTTCTTCTGTTTAACAGAATCCACAGGTTTCTCCTTTGTACTTATTTCTGGAGAAAAGGGGGACAAATAAATTACAGTATACTGTATATGGTGCATCATTTATTTCATAATATGTCATGTTATGGCTATAGGCTTGTAAAAATATCCAAAGTGTGAACACTTTGTTAAGCACATCTAATATTCAGTTAAATATTTGTCTGAACCAAAAATATTCCGAACCTCACCATTTTCTCTTTGCAATGCAAATACATACGTTTAGTGCTTAAAACAACAGCATGGATTATAAAGTTTCCCTTTTAGGAACACTTAAATGTTATCTAATGTTAAAACATACCTTCAAGGAATTTGTTTTCCTGCAGAGTCAACCCTGTCCATTGAGAAAAAGAATAAACATACATTATCTGCAAAACACTTCAGTAGTTTAACTAGACATTTTTTTAAGAATAAACAGGGGACCTAAACAGAGGAGACACATAAAGCAATGCCATTGACTATGTTTACATGCACAGCAATACTGTTATGGTGAGGCAGACAGGCAGGCAAGCAGGACCCAAATGCAGAATGTAAAAAGTAAAGGGTAGTTTATTTAGGCTAAAGAAATTACAAAAACTCCCAAGGCAAAAAAAACACAGAGAGCGCAGTACACAAGAAACACGGGACGAGACTCACCACCAACAACAACAGGACAAACCATAATGCACAGACAAGGAACAAAGGAACACAAGGAGTATATATACAAGACATAACGAGACACAGGTGTACCACATTATGGGAGGGAGCAGTAATGAAACACGAGGGAAGCTTGACAGGACATGGGGAGGAACAAGACAGAACTACCAAAATAAAACAGGAAACCACCAAAACAAGACAGGACAAAGACAGACCATGACAAATACTCCGTTATTAACCCGGTTAAGTTCATATTCAAAATAAGACATCACCATGTAAACAGCAGTTCTTGCTCACCTTAATCAGAATAAGCTCATATTCAGAATAAGCCCTAAACAGGTTAAGATCTCAAGCACAATATTGTGGCATGTATACACCTTAATCAGAATAAATATTCGAATTGCTGTTTTTGCTGCAGTTTGCAACCCATGCCCTGGTTTATGGCTGTTAAACTAGAGTAAAAGTATAAAACTATAGTTAAACTAGCAACACGGCCCCTTGAAAGAAGAGGTGTAATTTTTGGGAATAAAAACAATGCCAGACAAGTTCATTTTCCATGGGTGGGACAGGAATTATAACCGGAAAAAAATACGCTGACATGTAAATGGAAATATCCCGAAGCTGCTGCACATGTAAACACCTTATTTGATTATTGTCTTAACCAGAATATGGACTTTACCATGGCTTTTCAGGTGATTTTCGAAACTATGTTTCCTCAGAATTATTGATTTGCACTTGGGACAGTGCCAGTGACTTCTCCCTGCCGGTTTGACTTGACAGTGACATGGTATGCAAAAATGATCTATGGAAAAAACAAATTAAGAATTGTCAATTAAAAAACATGGCCAAGAATAAGAACTTAACTTCATAACGACGGGGTATTAGGGCAACTAAAAAAAAATATTTATATATATATATATATATTTTTTTAATATATATTTATATATTAAAAAGATATTCTGTGGGGAAAACTCGGATGACTGTGTTTTTTTGTTGTCTGTTGCCATATGTGCTCATTTTAGAAGGCTTAAATTATACTTTGACATTTGATGCATTGTTTTTGTTTTATTAGAGCTATTCCAAGTGATAATACTGTCTGTGCGGTTAGGACAGTATAAACTAGATATTTAGAAATATAGGCTACAGCGTCCCCTGTGGCCCAGCCACGTAATGCCCAATAATGATCTAGAATACTCTTTCATAGAGCCGATTCTTTCAAGTATCTGCTCTACATGTAGTCTAATCGGCAAATAAACTTTACGGGGATCCCGACATTGACACCCAATCACAAGAGAGAACGCGTCAAAACAAAAACTGTCTCACTCATGATCTCACTGCCGGTGCACGCCAGAGCGACACATGAGTGAATGTTTATGCGTCTACAATAGCGGAGCAGGTACAAATCCTTCCCAATGTCTGTTTTGATGGTTTTTATCATGTTTTCTCACACTTATGGATCCTTAAAAGTGCTGTAAGCGGAATGGTTATTTTAGCTAACTTCCTGTCAGTTAGCCTACTGCAGTAAGCAGTCCCCTCGCTCGTCCCTACATCACCACATTGATGCACTGCGGTCTTCAAGCAGCGAGTTATCTAGCATCATCTCAGATCCATAAGGGTGATAAAACATGATAAAAACCATCAAAACAGACATTGGGAAGGATTTTTACCTGCTCCGCCATTGTCGGCGCATAAACATTCACCCATCTGTTGCTCTGGCGTGCACCGGCAGTGAGACCATGGAGTGTAGGCCTATATATTAGTGAGACAGCATTTTAGTTTGGAGTGATTGGTTAAAAATCTCGGAATCTATCAATGATGTTACATGCCGACTAGGCCTACATGTAAATACAACTGACAGGTCGGCTTTTTGAAACGCGCACAGGTTCACTGTATGAATAAAGAGCGATTTAACACTTGTCCTATATTAACATATTAAATAAACCGCTTACTTCACCTTTAACACATTGTAATTATAAATCACCATACTACAACTACAACATAATTAAAATAAATGTCCTGACGTCAAAGAGACTGTGAAATAAACTGGGTCTATTGAGCAGAAAATAACACTAAGTATTTTTTTCTCCACAGTGACCCTAATACGTCGTCGTTCTTCACAGTATTTGCCGACATTTGCTTGCATTTTGATAGAATGCTTAGTTGTACTTACCATCGTTGTCCTCCCTGAAGCACAGGGAATACTTAAGGTGCACTGTATTCAGATGGTGTTTGGTTGCCACTGTCTGTGGTTGACAGTACTGGCAAGCACTGTCCTCTTTTTTATAAAACTCCTCCAAGGTGGAGAAAGCCGTATTGTCCTCTAAATAGTACAAAAAATATTATTATTTTGATACTAACACAACCTTAAATACAAAACCGAATAGCTCAAACCGTAAAAAATATTGACAATGAGTAACGCATACAATAGGCTACGTGCTATAGGCTTTACATACCTGTGGCAGCCATTGCCATCCGTTCAATTGTCCACTTTCAGCTATAAAAGCTAAATCATCTGGCCTATCATTTTGATAAGCATAAAATTGTTCTTATTTTGAAAGCTTAACTTTTCAGTCAAAAATGTATATGCAAATATTTTTGGGGGATCAATTACTTTGATAAGTCGTCGAGCTTTTGTTTTTGGGCAATGAAACTTCTTCATTGACCCAAGCCTAAACGTTGGTCGTTAAACTCGGTACTGCGCATGCGCAAACGCAACTGTATGATGTAAATTTCAATAGCGGGAATATTTTTCTAATTAGGCCTATGTACCGATATATGATGACTGTGTGTGTGTGTGTGTGTGTGTGTGTGTGTGTGTGTGTGTGTGTGTGGGTGGGTGGTGTGTGTGTGTGTGTGCGTGTGTGTGCGTGTGTGCGTGCGTGTGCGTTTGTGCGTGTGCGTGTGTGTGTGTGTGTGATTGTTTGTGTGTGTTTGAGTATAAGTATATAGTTAGTCAGTAGGCCTAAGCTATAAGCGGGTAGGATTTTGCTTAATTCCGGAGACAAAAGTTTAAAAAATAGGCTACAATAAATATGCAGATCAGGCCTACATGTTCAATATAGGTGTATTATTTATTTTGATGCAGTCTTTTATTTGATTGCTTTAATATAATACAGTACATTCCAGTGTAATATGCTTAAGTTACTTTGGGGCAACAGCTCCAGACAAGCCAATCTGGTCCGTGCAGCTTGGAGCGCATGACCAGTTGTATCTGGTCTTGGAGCCTCAAATCTATTGCACCAAATTCCCTTACAATAAATATTAAGA
>CM049411.1:23312500-23340000 GCA_026929865.2 Hyperoplus lanceolatus | reverse complement strand
TAGACTATTCTACTCACGCCACTGGTTTTAAATGCGGTTTTGTTGACAGAAAGTTCCCCTCTGCCCTCTCAACGTTGCGCCACATACTGTAGGCTATGGGTTTGCACTCGGAGGTTTCAGTTGAAACTACTCCTACCTACATGTGTGGTCCAGAAAACATTGATTTCAGTATGGTCATAAAACTCGCATTGTATTCCTCTGAGGACCACCCAGACATAGCAGTTCAGATTGCTCAAACGCTGGCCACAATGTTTTCTGCAAAGTTTAGATGTTTGCAGTAGGGATTACCTTGTTGTCAACTGAAGCAGTTGTAGAATGTTGTGATGCCTAGGGTGTGGTGCCTTGGGGGCTTTTTCTGTTTGGGGATTCTTTGGAGAAAAAATGATGATTCTTAAAAGGATACTGTCAAATGTGCTTTACTCAAGACACAGAGCTGTTTTTTGATCACGGGTCAATATGAACATGTTGCCCAGTTCTGTGTAAACTGTCTCTTATATCTGACTGTGTATCTCTCTTGTGTTTCAGACGTCGATAAGGAAAAGCTGTTTCTGGGAGATAGTGGTGAGCTGGTCGGAGAAAGTGATGACATGGGTCCTTCAGCCGCCCTAACCCCCGCTATCTGGGACAAAACCATTCCCTATGACGGGGAAAACTTCCACCTGGAGTACATGGACCTTGAGGAGTTCCTCATGGAGAACGGCATTGCCACCGTGCCTGATGATGGCTCTTTAAAGGGCAACGCTGCCCCCTCCCCAAAGAAAAAGGTTACCAAGCCAGCAAGCCTGACCACAGTATCACTGCTGCCCATTCAGGAACTGGAAAGGTGTGGGGAAGAAATGGTCATCATCACAGGGTCTGACTCTGATATCATCTGTGATGTCACAGCAGGTGAGTGAGCAAGTTGGAGAGTGAGGTTTTCACTAAACCCTGGCTGAAGATGTATTTTACAACCTGGGAAGTTTCCCAAGTGTAAAGTGACATGACTAAAGTTGGATCATTTTTGGAATTAAAGGCTGTGATAGAGGCCAGCATTAAGAAACAAATGGACTGGGTTTCTCAGTCTTTCTCAGTCATCTTGGTAACCAGTTTTCCCATCTTACAATTATGTAGAATTATTTGACCATCACAGATTTCAGACAGATCTTCTGTGACTCCAAAGTGATCTCAGAATGTTAATCAGCCCTGAAACAAGCCATTGGTGTTGGTTTGACAGACACCAGTTTCCATGTATAGCCCAGATGGTAAAACTGGCTGTAAAACAAATAACCCCATACAGGGATAATAAATAAAGTTTACTTACCTTAGTAGCTTGACTTTGGGATCATACACAGTGATGTGAAGAAACTGGCTAATTCCCTGTGAAAGAGCCATAAATCAAGGCATAGAGAACCATATTAATTCTAGTCCCAAACCCGATGTCCATGTGAATCAATTTCTTTGTAAAGGTAACAAACCGAATGTTTATAATAAGAATTCTTAATGTAGACAGTGTCACTGACCTCCAGTATGCTGTGCAGCTGTCTCATATTTCAGTTGTTTTTCTCTGTGCTCAGAGGTGACCACTGAAGAGGACCCAGCGAGCCCTGATCCCCTAGACCCTGAGGAGATTGAGGTGGATATGAATTATGAGCCTGATCCCACTGACCTGGTCCTGTCCAGTGTGCCGGGGGGAGAGCTGTTTAACCCTCGCAAACACAAGTTCTCTGAAGAGGAGCTCAAGCCCCAACCTATGATCAAGAAGGCCAAGAAGGTGTACGTGCCTGAAGACGCCAAGGTGAAAGGAGAGAGAGACCAGCCGAGACTGAAGCACTTTATTTCACTATGTTTGTGCAAAGTTTGTTCCATGTAGGGTTGCAAAATTTCGGGAATTTTCAAAGTTGGAAACTTTCCTTGGGAATAAACGGGAATTACCTAAATGTAAAGCAAACCAAATGCACTAAATCCTTCTAACTATGTTTGTTCAGTCCTAGCAAACATTGTAGACTGGAAAAAGCAGTTTTTTCAATTATGTTTTATAATATTTATGAACATTTAACTTCAAATCTGATTTTTATTTTTTTTAAAGCTTATTGAGACACCCAACTTGATATCATATATTGCTTTTTACTAGAGCAGGTTTACAGAAGCTTCAACAGTGCTTTTAAATATAGTTGGGGAAAATATATTTTAGCATAATCTTGACAAAAACAACCAGCGACAGTTCCCGTGGAAAGTTTCCGGAAACTTTCCACCCCTTTGCAACCCTAGTTCCATGTAAAGTTAAGTTACTTTTTTAGTCAAGGGTTACATTGAAATTTGTGTTTTAACATATCCCCTCTCAAGTAAACACATTTCGGCAGGGGACGTGCACTATATTGCGCCCTTCTCGGTTCACACTCGCACGCCTGGCACGAGCTAGAAAACAGCTTTGCGACAGTGGGCGTCGTAAAAATACCACAGATTTTGTCCAAAGGGGCCGCCAACGTGCAATGTTACTCGTAGTGGCTTTAAAAGAACTGAGAGCAGACCTCAAGTTTTCTGGGAGTTTGTTCCAGATATTTGGTGCATAAAAACTAAAAGCTCCTTGTTTAGTCCTAACTCTGGGGACTGTAAGTATACTTGTCCCAGACGATCTTAGGGCTCTGGACGGTTCATAACTTATCACTAGATCAGTGGTCAGGGACACAATGGTAGAGATGGTGGTCACCGTGGACTTAATACCAGCCACTACTCGTTTAACAACTAATGCCTCGTTTCCACCGAGTAGAGCGGGTCGGAGCGGCTCAGAGCGGGACAGCTCACTTTTAAGAATCTCGGTGGTGTTTCCACCGCCGACCCTACCCTTACTGGTAGGGCGGGGTTTAGGCTGGACTGCAATAGCCGCCGCCAGAATGTGGGTCAAACTATCGGGCTGTGGAACAACTGTGGTCAAACCAGTCGCTTCTGTATTTATTCCCCCGTGTTGGTGTGAGCACAGAGACGGCTCGGTGCAACTGATAGAGACAGTGAGCGAACAGCTCTGGCTGCGGCAGCTACGTGACATCGTAGCAGTGGGACACAGTGTAGCCAACTGATTCATTTAATGACGAGGAAAAACACCACACAATAAACAGTGCCGCGCTCACATTTCCGCCAAAACACAAGACTCTCTTCACTCTAGCCGAGGTGACTACACACGGCGGAAATGACTAACTCTCTCGTTTTTGCTTGGTCAAACCAGCCGCTTCTTTGTTTATTCCTCCCGTGTTGTTGTGAGCGTGTATTTACTACTGTCTATGGCGTAAACACACAGAGACGGCTCAGTGCAACTCATAGAGACAGTGAGCGAACAATGCTGGCTGCGGCAGCTACATGACTAGCAGTGGGACACAGTGTAACCGACTGATTAATTTATTGATGAGGAAAAACACCATACAATAAACAGTGCTGTGCTCACATTTTCGCCAAAACACAAGACTCTCTTCACTCTTGCCGAGATGACTACACATGGCGGAAATGATTCTTTCGACCAATCAAATGACGGCAGTGTGTAGCTCCACCTTTTCGGCACCCTTTCAGGCGGCTAGTACCCCAACAGAGGAGTACTAAGATTAGGAGCGGCTCAGAGTGGTTAGGTGCGCTTAAACCGTACCCTACCCAACTTTTGGCAAATGAAAAACCAAACTACCCGGACCTAACTGCTCCGATCCGACCCGCTCTACTCGGTGGAAACGAGGCATAACACCCTTGTATCCGGTGCCGGGGATCGAACCAGCGACCTCTGGTCGTCCACTTTTCCTCTAGGCCATCCTACCACCCTTTTTTCTTTTCTTTTTTTTAACTTGCCAAAAAAATGCCACATAAGACAAGCTGGGTGTAGAGTTCAAGTTTGCTATAAGGATGCTGGTTTCAATAACTTCAACGAGGTAGTAGCAGAATAAGCCTCACATCTTTAACAGCTGTAATGCAGTATTTGTTGTAAGAACTAATGGGTTCAGGTGCTAATTCACTGGGGTCTAATATAGATTTCTAGTTCGAGGGACACAATGAAGACGAAAAGAAAAAATTGATTAACATATTGAGAGTATTGAAGGGGTTCAATCTGGAAATGTTATTTTATTAAATATTTCCCATGTGCCTTGGGCTCATATAATTACTTAACGCTCTAACTTCTGCCGATAATAATGAATTATAAGTGTTACGCTGTATGACTCGTATGGATTTTTTAGCAACCTCAAAGTGTGCTAAAAGAAATCTTGGGATGTTTGACATCATCATAAATTACAGTTTCTGTTAAGAAATGAAATCCAACTATTGTATTGATTAGGGCTGGGTATCGTCAAGGACTTCGCAATACGATACGTATCACGATACGATATATTGCGTATCTTGATATATCACGATATATTGTGTATCTTGATATATCACGATATATTGAGATATTCCATAAACAAGTTGTCTTGTCAAACATAACGGCACAATATAGTGATAATTGCACAGACATATGAAGTCAAAACTATTTCATTCACAACTTCCTTTACTATTTTTTTTGGTTTTGGCAAATGATCAAACACTGCTGCAGCTGCCATAACATCAAAATAACAAATCCAATTCACTCTTTTACTAACTATACAGGACACACTGAAAATGAAAACACATCAGTGTGCTTTTCTGACACAGTGAATCTTAAGTATTCTTATAAACCAAACTGATCTAACTTCAATAGTCAGTATCCTAGAGGCTCAGGCCTGACGGCAGACATGGGTTTGAATCTGACCAGTGATAGTTCTCTGCATTGCATTCCTTCTCTGCCCCATTTGATATGTCTCTCTGCACTGTCAATAAAGCCTTGAAAAGCAAAAAAAACACATAAATAAAATTAATTATTATATAGATTTTTAGTTATAAAAATCGATACTGATATCGCGAAACTAAGTATCGCGATATATCGTGATATCGATTTTTTGACACAGCCCTAGTATTGTTTGTAATTATCTGCAAATTTTCCAATACCCAAGTGATTTCTGTGAAGGCATTGGAATTTAAATCAGAAATAGACCATGGGACCTTTATCTACAGAATTGAGCCTGTCTGTCAGCCAGCTCACAATGCACAGCAGAGTCTGGTGTTGTGTTTGTTCTAATCTGTCCAACCCTGCTGCTTCTTCCTTCTCCGTCTCTGTAGGATGACAGATACTGGACAAGGAGGAACAAGAACAACGTGGCGGCCAAGCGCTCGCGTGACGCCCGCAGGTTAAAGGAGAACCAGATCACAGTGCGAGCAGCTTTTCTGGAGCGAGAGAACTCAGCGCTGAGGACAGAGGTTGCTGACCTTAGGAAGGAATGCGGCCGCTACAAGAACGTGGCGGGGCGCTACGAATCCAAATTTGGACCACTGTAAGGGAACGCTAAAAAAACTTGAATAAACCAAACAGTAAATATAGCAGAAAGCACATCATTAAGCACTTTGCTTTCACACATCAGGTTAGCCACATATTCTGACTTACAGATACCAAAGAATCTGAGTTGGTATGTAACTATTTGTACTAAATACTTGACACTTCAATGTGTATGGACTTCCACCTTATAGTCTTTGTCTATGATCAGGACTAGTCTTTTTGTGTTGAGTATTCTACTCAACACAAATCTATTGCGTACAAAAGCAGAACCATGTGATCTCACGAATAGTGTTGGTGCTGTTAAACGTTGACCTCCCTCCTTCCCTTCCCTGTCATTCATCCTTGTCCTCTTCTCTTTCAAGTGAGGGGCCGGAAGACCAATAAACAACCATTGATTTATTCATTTTTCTTTAACAAAGAATAAATAAATAAATCAAACCAATGATTGATGACGAAGAGGATGAAGAGGAGAGGGCGTGAGGGCCTAACTGATGTTGTCGGGACAGTAGCATGTAAAGATCCGATATCTGTTTTTTTGTTTGGCAAGTTTTTTTTAAAATAAATTCTATTTGCCATCCATGTGAGTGAGACGAGTGTGAGAGGATATTCAAGTGCTTCTTCAGTGCATCTCGTCTAAAGAGTGTGCTTTTATCATGTCTGTATGCCTTTGGCCAAAAGAGATCATTTCTGATGTGTTTTTTTTGTTGTTGGAGAAAATTTGGTTTTATCTTAATTTTTATGAGATTGTACTGGGTAGCAAGCAATAGCTTAGACTACATTATTAGGCAAAATGTTGCTAATGTAGAAATAAACTGACTTTCAGGCGTTTCCAGTTATTTCCACGATTTCAACTCTGAAACCCATAAGTTTCCTTTTAAATTTATATTATTGTGTTGGCGATTATGTGAAGAGCTGGGCTTTTCTTTGCCCTCTAAAACTTTCTGGTCTGTGACTCTTTCAATAACACTTCTTCAGGGGTTAATAGTGGCATGGTGAAGCCATGTTCACGTCTCTTCATGTATCATTCACACTAGTAACCAGCAGCACGGAGCCACATAAACATTATGCTCCCCATGTATCAGTGTACGTCTCACTTCGTCACACCGGTGCTGTTTCTGTCATTGAGTAGGACGACTGCTTTGCTCCCTGCAGGTAGCCAACATTGACTCATAAGTACAAGTCAAACACTTTGTAGAAACCACTGGTGCATGTACTGTAAATAGTTGTAACCTAAAATTATACTTTCTAGATTATTTTAGTGTTTTCACAAAATTCTGCTTCGGGGGGGAGATGAGCAAATTTAGATTGTGATAACTGTTAAGTTTTGGTGGACACATTTATCACCAAGGATTGGCTGTGTTTTCTGATGCTTGTAAATTGGCAGTGTCTTTTTTCCTTCTTCTTTGGAAACACCAGGAGGCCTCAATAGGTGCATACTGTGTTGTGGCATCTCTTATCAACAAGGAACCTCTAAAACTCTTACAAGCCATTTTAATACATTGTATCAGTTTACAATGGGACATACTGTGTAACCTTACATCCCAGATTAAAGTTGTGGCTTAAACCCAGGATTATTTTACTGTCCAATTCTGACTAAAAAAAAAAGGGAAAGCTGTGGTTCCATCTGTAGACATAGTGACTTTTAACCAAATTCAACAGTTTGGTCTTTATTTATTTGGGAAAAAAATTGTTATTGGGCTTTTTTATTGAACAGTTCAAATTTAAGTAATTTTGAGTTCAAATTAAAGTCTGGATTGCCACATTTGTCCAGAGTTTTTTGTGGAAATACTTTTACTCCTTGCATCACTGATTTCAGTCAGAATTGGTCATATTCTCCAACCATATCTGAACTGTTATTTCTACATGTTTTGGTATTTTTCACACTGGAAAGTTTATGTGCTTCCCAACTTGTTTTTAATTTAAATTTTTAATTTGAATGCTCTCTGTTGTAATAGAGATTGCACCTGTGTTCTGTGTGGAACGGGTCAATTTGTTAACTTTGAGGGGTTGTTTTCAACCTTCCCGCTTCCGTCTTTGTATTCCTTTGTAAAGAAATGTCTTGGCTTTTTGTGTTTTGTAAATAGGGTCTGAATAAAATAAAGCCTGTAGAGAATACTTGATGTGTTGAGTTCTTCCCTTCTACCGATGAGAACGCTCTTATCCAAAAAGGAACATGAAAGATAATGAAATGGAAAGAGGAAAATAGGTTTAAAACGAGTAGTTATTTGCTTGACAGTATAGAAATATACTGTAATGCCAGACTTCTGGTTATGTGCAATGCATGATGCAGATATTCCTGTTTCCACCATCTGGTCTCCTGACTGAAGTTAAAGTGTGTAAAAACCAACTGTTAATATTGCACATTACAAAACCTTGCAGAAAATGAACAACTAGAAAGCTGAAGTTGGTGAAAATGGCTCGTTTAGATAAACACTGCCATCATGTGGAGGAAATTTAGAATTAAAATGATGTGCATGAATCCTTTAACCGGCTCACAGTACTCAGCATTTCAGATGCCTTTCAACCAGTATCTACAAAGTCTTTTACAGAACTATTTAACAGAACACTAAATCTCCACTTGTTTATGATGGAAATCACAATTTTTTTCCTATAAGTTTTTTAGCTAAACCAAACTTATTGTATTTGTTAATACAATATTTTCAGATTTCCCCTGTGAACCGAACTGATTATTCTGAGCAATGTAATACAAATAAAGAAATTTAAGTAAATCACTTGAAAGGAGAAATATTTATATTAATATGACAAGAACATGACCTTAAAGGTGCTAAAAGGAACTTTTAAATATTTCTGAAACATTCTAATTTTCCTTCTGATCATAAATGACGTGACAGCAAACGAGACCTACTGCTATTGGTGTATGAATGGAAACGGAATGTGTGTGAACCTTGTAAATGAGACTACCATCTCAAGGGATTATCTGTGTAAATAAAAGGTAAAAAAAAAAAAAACAGCTGGAGTAGTTATAACACTACCACTTTTGTCCAAAGGGGTGCAAGAATGAACACAAACTGAAAGTTCCCTGCAGCACCTTTAAATAAAAAATTCTCCCTGGTTAAGGGGCAAAATATCTTCAAATGTTCGACTGAAATTCCAATTATGTATTTGTTATGTTACTGAACCACAAACAATATTTGTTAGTTTGATGCTTGAGTAACCTGGTGGTTAGTGACTATTTATGATGAAGAGAAGCACTGTGTAATTGTACAATTATATTTATGTTATACACCTCCACCTTAGTGTCAGAGTGGAGTCACAGAGGAAAGGAAAACAGAAATATAAAAGAAGCTTTATTGAAAAATCAAAAATGTTTCTTGAGTTTAACAAAAATCTGAAAAGGCTGAAAAAGGAACACAAAGACCGGGCCACAGCGGCGTCTTCACCTCTTCTTGAAACCATACTTCTTCCTTTCGTAAAACAGATCTGTTTTGGAGCTGCCCAGGTTCACGATTTTAGGACAGCCATCACGCTGTAAAAGAAAAGAACGAGGAACATTTTCAAACTAAGGAAGCTGGACAGTTTGATGTATTTGCAGTAGGGTTCGGTTTAGCTAAAATATATAAAACACAATACGTCAATATGGCGGGGTTCATTCCCAATACAGTCTCTTTCCTATTTAGCTGAAGTCGAGCATGCTAAAGGACACTCACGTCTTTCTCCTGGATGGTGCACTCCTTACAGTAGTAGGCATCAGACACACCGGGCCCTCCACAGATGACGCAGCGTCCCTGATAGGAGCCGTAGTTACACTCGTCACAGATGCGCACCAGCGTGCACGGCCTCACATAGGAATCACAAATGACACACTTGCCATCACCTGAGGAGGAACAGGGAAAGACAACGGATGAGAAAACAGACTTGAGAATTTAGTATTTGAGGAGAGCATATCATATCGTTAAAAAGCTATACAGCAACGGAATGAACAGAAATAACCTGCATTCATTTGAGAACTGGGGACATAGTAGCAGTCGCTAGATAAATCTTTATCCTACCTAAATATCACAATGTAAAACAAATGTGCTGCCTTGTTTGGTTGTTTCAATGTACAGTTGTTGTTGTTGTTGTTGTTGTTGCCACAAATATCTTCTTTACTGATTGATCAAGATAGTTTTTGCATAGACTGATAGTTTAGTGTGTGAACCATTCAGAAGTCAATGACATACATGGCTATGGCTACACACCATAATGTGAAACTGTCATTATTACAGCAAACACATATATACGTATCTGTAATTGATCTCCAAAACAACAATGAGACGTTTGTAAGATTGCCAAAGGTTTAACAACAACTGGGTAGTTAACATAGGGTTATGGGTCTCCTATACAAAGGACAACACGGTTAATAGAGGTTTAGAGTGGGAAGAACAATTGTCGAGGCAAAATATTGTCTATTTAAATGCTAATGCAGATCTAAAGTTGCTGTCAAATATTGACCTATATACAAAGGTAAGGCATATACAAAAGAATGAAAGAAGCCTCATGACAAGCATGAATTTAATAATGACATACTTACATTTTTCGCAAAGTCTCCCGATAGCTGAGGAATGAAAACAAAAGCGATTTGAGTGATTGAATGTTGTCACGCTGGCTCATTTTAGCTTTGCTAGATTAGCTCGAATACAAGTTAATTTCTCAAACGTAAAGGTAAGTCCATTATTTAAAATCCCGGAGAAATATTCTGACACAATGAAACATTAGTTTAGTCATAGCGACATTTTCAGCTAACACCATGGCTGCCATACTTTCAATGAAACCCATTCACAGACCGTTAGCATAGCAGCTAACGTTATCTCAAGCAAAACAGACAAAACACACATCAAGCTGCGACAAAAATAAAGTGTGTGTGGAATGAAATAGGTGGAAACATACCGACACCGGCTTGTTTTCTGCAGAAGATCAGATCTGGATGATGTTTAGCCATGGTTGGCTAACGTAAGGCGAGCGCTGCTGCTGCTGCTGCTGCTTTGGTTCAACTTCTACCTTTGACCTGTAAAACTTGGCACGAGGAGCGGCACTACCGCCACCTAGCGTATCCAAAGAGAGAGACTTAGAAAGTAAGATAAAATGATTGTCTTGCAACCATGAGTACAACCTACACTTTTGTTGTTGTATTTTACAAAAAACACCTTTTAATATTTTCTTAAGTCAAATTGCTGTGGGAGATTAAATATTAAAATGGGTAAAGTGGGTTCAACATCGTACGGGTACGCTTTCAGTTCATATTTTATTAGTTGTACAATTGATATTAAACCGACACAAATACAATTGTATTGAAATAACATTTTCAAAACAATGCAAGTTAAATTCAAACTACGGTAGAAACCATAGATAGTTTAATATAGAAACGTCCTTACAGGACCTGCGAGATCGAGGCATAAAACAACGTGACGTCACCTCCGACCGACACATCTTTGTCAGTGAACAAAATGGCAACCTACTGTCTCACTGTCGCCCGGCTCCAGGTAAGAGGCAAAAATTGGTTATTTTAGCATATTTTTAAGCTAGTAAAGGATGTCACCTGCAATTCTAGGTTTAATAAACCCATTGTAATGTTTACTTCACTTAACCAAAGCTCTGAGAGCGACTACTGAGGATAACTAGGCTGTCAAGCGGTCACTGTCAGGTCAGGTCATCGTGTCCTGACTGTGGGAAACGACCAATACGTTAGTTAGTTTAAGATGGCTTAATATAACATGGATAATGTCTCCGTTCACAACAACAAGCTAGCTTTACTCTCATCCTTTCATTAAATAAAGCTAGGGCTACTTTTAAAAAATGGAGTTTGGTGTTTGATAGCAAGGTTAACCACAAGGTTAGAGCTCCCTGCGGCCACACAGCCGAGTAGCCAGGGAAATCACAGAAACATGTTTGTTTAATTATAGCGAATAACACAGCAAAGCTACAATTACAACATATAAAGGAATGTATACAGTTTGTTTAGAAATGAGCTTGCTGTTGTGTGTCATTGGTGTGATTACAGCAGTGTCCTGCCAATATTACATTTTTATATCATCTGATCTTAAGATAACGGTGTGACTGTGTGTAAACTCCTAATATCTGATTTAGATCATTCTGAACCCAACGTGAGCTCTAGTCCACGTCTGCGTCCAGCTGGGTGATGTAGAAGAAGAATAAAACGGATAAACTGAACACCTTCTTCTAACATAGTGGATATGTTGTGTGTATATATAACATAATAAACAATATATGTGTAGGCTTGGGAATTCTGTCAATTGCTACTTACAAAACACCTAAGTTATGGTTAACTCCAATTGAAGCAAAACATGAATATTAAAAGATTGACAAGCCCTTCATTAGCTCTGATATTGAAGTCTGCATTAAAGCTTGATTTGGCTACTTTATTCATTGAAAGCATATCAGCACCTTGACAGCAAAAGTTTATTTTGGGGCGGCAGTGGCGCAGTGGGTAGGAAGTTCGCCTCTGGTGTGCAGGGTCGGAGGTTCGATCCCCCGTCTCCCCGCCACATGTCGAAGTGTCCCTGGGCAAGACACTGAACCCCGAATTGCTCCCGATAGTTAGCTTAGTTAGCTTAGCACCCTAGTGCTAAGCCTACCCTGCGTGGTAGCTGCTGCTATCGGTGTATGAATGTGTGTGTGACTGGGTGAATGTGTACAAAAAACAATGTAAAGCGCTTTGAGTCTGTGATAAACGGAGATATAGCGCTATACAAGTCCATTTACCATTACCATTTATTGGCTAGTTGATGGTTGTAGGTTCAGCTTCTCCCTTTGTCATTGGCTTAAGACATCTGCCTGCATGCAGAGTCATTACTCAGCAGCTCCACTGGAATGACCTTTGTTGATGAAGTGCCTTGCTCATGGGCACCTGAGCAGTGGTCAAGAACCAGGAAGTTGATTTTGCGCTTTTTTTCCCCTCTTGTGACCTTATTTACTGCAATCAAGTCACCATGTAAATCCAGTCACACACACATTGTTATGACAATTGCAAAAATAATCTTCTCTAACAAGTGTGGCCACTGGCCATTTACAAAGGTCAGTAACACTGATATCTGACACAGAGAAGTTTTTTAGACAGCCAGCTAACCTTTAGTCTACCTAAATAAATTCGAATCAATTTCGCAGGGTCTGTTTAGTACACAGCTCTGTGGTAATACTCATACTTGTGTTTTGGTTGTTTTTCTCCAGCTGGCTCTGGGCCATGGTGCGCGTCGCCTGCATGTATCAGCCGCTTACAGAGCCAAGGCTGTGTCTATGAGCCGTTTTGAGCCCACATCCTTCATCAACTATGAAAAACTCCAATCCAACCTCGACATCGTGCAAAAAAGGTCAGCGTTCTCCTAATCCACTCAATATTTACTTTGGCTTCCAATGGATGTGTCTTCCACACTCCCTTATCTAAGTGAATGTGTAATCTACTGTTTGTTCCTCAGCCCTTACCACAGTTTTCCATTATAGTTGTATTGTAGTGTGACTGCTTGTTTTCCCTAGTTATTACGACTCAGGCTTAGACTGGAATAAACAGATGATTATGAGTTGATGTTAAATGAAGATGTACTTTTCTTGATTTTGAAAGGAAACCCTTTGCTTTAAAGATGAAGTCAGCGATTCTCGAGATTGTTTCTCTTTTTCTCAGATTCAGTCGCTATCTCCTCATGGTCTGCTACCTGTCCGTACTGTCTGTGCGCTAAAAACAAATCTAGTATAACTAATAAACAGCCTAGGCTCTGTAAACAGGTATTTAAACTAAGGGTATGTAAACCAAGGTGGCCCATCATAGTTAGCAACACACCATTTTACAGAGCCTAGGCTCTGAATTAACACTGGATTTATTTTCCAGCGCACACACTGTACGGATGGGTAGATCATGAGGAGATATTCACTGATTTTGAAGTTATTTTGCCAACAAACATTGTCCAGAATCACTGACTCCACCTTTAAACCAAAAGAGAAAATCCAAAATATTGACTCCATTTATAACACCGTATTCTTATTTTTACACTTTACAACATGTTCTTTTTTTTCCAGATCATTTTATTGGTTATTTTTGCGTTGTACCTGTCGTGACTTAACAGAAATAAACTTGTTGTTTTCTATCTTGCGTCCAGACTCAGCCGGCCTCTCACCCTCTCAGAGAAGATCGTGTACAGTCACCTGGATGACCCCCACAACCAGGACATCGAGCGTGGAACCACCTACCTGCGTCTGCATCCCGACCGCGTGGCCATGCAGGACGCTACGGCCCAGATGGCCATGCTCCAGTTCATCAGCAGCGGCCTGCCCAAGGTGGCTGTGCCCTCCACCATCCACTGTGACCATCTGATCGAGGCCCAGATTGGAGGACCCAAAGATCTGGCCAGAGCAAAGGTAGAAGATCTCCTTTGTTTACATGACTTATTCTATAAACTACGTATGTTCCAATGACTTGTTGACATGCGTCGTCGTCATGGTTCCTCCTCCCTAGGACGTCAACAAGGAAGTCTACAACTTCCTGTCCAGTGCTGGGGCAAAATATGGAGTCGGCTTCTGGAAACCAGGCTCTGGTATCATCCACCAGGTAGTGCTGCTCAAAGTTTAGTTTCAACGCCTGGAAATGGTTAAGCCACTGTCCTTTGATCACTCCAACATTCAGATATTGTACCCAAACAGATCATTCTGGAGAACTACGCCTACCCCGGAGTGATGCTGATTGGCACAGATTCCCACACACCAAACGGTGGGGGGCTTGGTTCCATCTGCATCGGAGTTGGAGGAGCGGACGCTGTGGACGTCATGGCTGGAATCCCCTGGGAGCTCAAGTGCCCCAAGGTTAGCGGAATGCAATGTTTAGCACACATTCTGTTGCATGTGTCTTTGTGAAACCTTTTTATTTGCCTTCAGCCCGATCCTAAATGTCACCATATGTTCTCAAGTTTTTCTTAAACCACAGTTTAACTGACCAGTCACTTCCTTGAAGGTGATTGGCGTGAAGCTGACAGGCTCCCTCTCAGGCTGGACGTCTCCTAAGGATGTCATCCTGAAGGTGGCCGGCATCCTCACAGTGAAGGGAGGCACTGGAGCCATCGTAGAATACTTTGGACCAGGCGTTGACTCCATTTCCTGCACTGGTATGTTTTATAAAAGAAAGAAATACGCTTTTTTCATCCTGACTTTGGATATATTTTTGTATTCATGTTCTCGGCTGCTCGACTCATTTGTTGTGTGCAGGAATGGCCACTATTTGTAACATGGGAGCAGAGATTGGAGCCACGACCTCAGTTTTCCCATACAACCACCGCATGAAGACCTACCTGGAGAAGACTGGACGTGCACGTATGTCTAGGGCCTTTGCCCTTCTTACATTTTGTATTTGATCACTTTGCATAATGACAGAAAACATGGAAGACAAGACAATTATAAAATCCAAAGGCAATAAAAACGAACTAGATAGAAATGTCAGGAATTTGAATCTGTGCCAAGATAATTTTCCATCTGTTCTGTCCAATGAAACAAAATTACACAAGTAAATCCAGAATTTAATCAAAGAAACATAGCAAATGATAGATTATTGCATCCTTTTTGGATAAACCAGTTCACCTCTTAACAAACGAAATAAAGACATAAAAAATAACTAATGCAGAAAGAGAGATCAGAGTTAAAAGAGGTGTGTGTGTGTGTGTGTGTGTGTGTGTGTGTGTGTGTGTGTGTGTGTGTGTGTGTGTGTGTGTGTGTGTGTGTGTGTGTGTGTGTGTGTGTGTGTGTGTGTGTGTGTGTGTGTGTGTGTGTGTGTGTGTGTGTGTGTGTGTGTGTGTGTGTGTGTGTGTGTGTGTCACTGTCTTGTTTTAAGTGAAGGTTTGGTGCCTTGTTAGTGTCTCAACACTCCCCCCTTGTGTTCCTCCAGAGATCGCCTCCCTGGCTGATGAATACTCACACATGCTGGTTCCTGATGAGGGCTGTGAGTACGACCAGGTCATCGAGATCAATCTGGATGAGGTTCGTCTGTTTTATTAAATTTTGGGTTTTAAAGTGGACAGCTCAAAGAGAAATGCAACAAAAACATTGATGGGTTGACATGAAACAAAGGTTTCTGGGCAGGATTCACTTAACTCAATAAAATGTTTATCTAAAAACATATTGCACCATTACAATTAGTCATAATTATATGTGTGAAAAGTGAAAGGTTCACTTCACAACTTGAGTACACATGTTTATTTAACAGTTCCCGGACTGTGTTGTGTCTTTCTACAGCTGAAGCCCCACATCAACGGACCCTTCACCCCGGACCTGGCCCACCCAGTGTCTGAAGTGGGTGCTGTTGCTGAGAAGAACGGCTGGCCGCTGGATGTTAAAGTTGGTAAGAGCTGGGAACAGGGATACCAAAAATACTCGAAAAATCAGCTCTTGTATCTGTAGATATAAAAATCCAGGAATCGGATTAGAAAAAAAGTGTCTCGCTGCATCTCCATCAGCGATATTCTCTCTTGAGATCCGGTCTGGTTCCTTTGTCCCTTTTTCAGGTCTGATCGGCAGCTGCACCAACTCCAGCTACGAGGACATGGGCCGCGCTGCCTCCGTGGCCAAGCAGGCTCTGGATAAAGGCCTGAAGTGCAAAGCCTCCTTCACAGTCACCCCCGGCTCCGAGCAGATTCGTGCCACCATCGAAAGAGATGGATATGTGAGTGTTGGCGTCCATAAAGATCGCACCTTCCTTATGCTAATAATTTGGCTCAGGGTGATGTGACGAATGTATCTGTGTCCTCCTGTAGTCAAAGATCCTGGAGGATGTTGGAGGCGTGGTCATGGCTAACGCTTGTGGACCCTGCATTGGACAGTGGGACAGGTAGGTGAAGCCATGGTCTGTAGTGTCAGGCTAGTTCAAATCCACCTCTTGTGTTCTTGTGTGTAGGATCATACGTTGTGTGCTTCTGCTTCCAGGCGCGATGTGAAGAAGGGAGAGAAGAACACAATCGTCACTTCCTTCAACAGGAACTTCACGGCCAGGAACGACGCTAACCCCGCGACACACGCCTTTGTTACATCCCCCGAGGTAAAGCAATCCACACAGCTGGACGTTTGACACTTCCCAAGAGTATTAGGTCCACTTTCTGGGACCAAAACGTTTTTCACGGCAATAAAAAATTGTTATATTACGGGAATTGCATCATATTTTTCATTAGAAAATAGTCTTAGTTTTAGACGTGTGTGTGCGCGCGTGTGTGTGTGTGTGTGTGTGTGTGTGTGGAGAAGAAATATAGTCTTTTCCCTGCATTAAAATGAGGAATGTGGATCATCTTCTGAAGTTATAGTCTACTTCTTTCACAAATTAGGAAATACTTAATATTTTGGCAAATGGGCACGTTATCATGAATGGCAGTTTACTGTGTTTGGCACGGTCCCGACACCTGAGACAAACTGTGGTTTACAAGTACGCTGCCATTAGACTGCTTTCGCCATTGTTACATAGGTTGCCGATGATATGTTTTCCTGATGTAAAATTACGACTTTGTTCTAATATTTCTTCTCGACGTGGCTGTAATACTCCACTACCAACATACACACCCATTTAGATTTTAAAGCTCTGAGTGCCTGCTTTCTCCTCATCTTCCCTCAGATTGTCACTGCCATGGCCATCGCCGGCTCATTAAGCTTCAACCCAGAGACGGACTTCCTCACGGCCTCCAACGGAGAGAAGTTCATGCTGGTGCCCCCCACCGGAGATGAACTCCCAGCCAGGGACTTTGACCCGGGCCAGGACACCTACCAGCACCCTCCCGCTGTGGGCAGCAGCCTGGCAGTGGACGTCAGCCCCCAGAGCAACCGGCTTCAGCTGCTGGAGCCCTTTGACAGATGGAGCGGTGGAGATCTGGAGAACCTGGACGTCCTCATCAAGGTCTGCTCTTTTTAAAATGGCACCAGTTTAAAAAAAAATGTGCTATATAAATAAAGCCTCTTAAACTCAAATCCTTCTAACTGTGACATTTGGGAAGTTAGTTGCACGATAGTAAGCATCTGAAAAGAGTCAGGCATATTGATGAATCCAACTTAAAGAAATGTTCATATACTTTACAGAAATTCGGTTTAGATAGAGCCGGCTATGACCTGGTTCTTATTACACAATAAGTATTTTGAACCAATCATAGCAGTTCTTTGCCCAAACATACTATAAAAACACAGACTGTTGCCATGGAGACCGTTTGATACGGCCACGTCCACACAGTCCTGTCAAACGATCTACAACAAAAACTTTTATTTTGATAAAGTTTCATGATATTTATGAACATTTGTTTCCCATCAGATTTTTGTAAAAGCTTATTGAGACACCCAACTCTATCATATATTGATTTGAACCTTTTTAGACTATGTTTCCAGAGGCTTTCAACATTCTCATTGGAGCCTGGGTCAACAATAAAAATGTTCCTCCCCCCCCCTTCCTCCTTGTTCTCAGGTGAAGGGCAAGTGCACCACAGACCACATCAGTGCCGCTGGCCCTTGGCTGAAGTTCCGCGGTCACCTGGACAACATCTCCAACAACATGCTGATCGGCGCAGTCAACAGCGAGAACGACGCCATCAACAGCATCAAGAACCACATGACGGGAGAGTACGGAGGAGTGCCCGACGTGGCCCGACACTACAAGGTGAGCACAGGACTATGAACACCCAATACTTTGCTCTGACAGTCTTTCCATACAGCATTGTTAAGATTTAAAATGTGTATACAAGCCTGTTCTTCTGCTAGAATGTATGCATCCTCAAAGAATCACCACTATCTCGTTACTTGTGTTTTTTCACTGACCCATGAAAGGAATTGTGTGTGACTGCATTGCATCAGTGTCCATGATTAAGGCTTGTATTTTGCTGTTTGTGAATTAACTGCCTCTTAAAACGTCAGGCTGTAGGCCAATTCTGATAACCGATTAATTGTTTGTTATTCTAATTTGTTATTTGTGTCGTTTGTAGGCCAACGGTGTGTCCTGGGTGGTGGTAGGAGACGACAACTACGGTGAAGGCTCTAGCAGAGAGCACGCTGCCCTGGAGCCCAGGCATCTGGGAGGAAGAGCCATCATTGTCAAGAGCTTCGCCAGAATTCACGGTACTTTTTGATGTTTTATTTTTTCTAAATGAAAGTAATGGTGCTTTATACCTGAACTGTGAAATCGTATGCTGTTTTTCCCTACCACCATGTCAATGAACCAACGCGCCTCCCTCCTGTCCTCAGAAACCAACCTGAAGAAGCAGGGTATGCTGCCCCTCACCTTCAACACGCCATCGGACTACGACAAGATCCGCCACGATGACAAGATCACCATCAAGGGACTCAAGACCTTGACTCCAGGAACCGTAAGAGGAGTTGCTTTGTTTTTTTCCCTCCACTTCTCTACGGCTGTTAAAATGAAAAGCATCTTCTAATGAGAACAACCTCTTCTCCACAGCCTCTCTCTGCGCTCCTGAAGCACGCCGACGGCAGCGAGGAGACCCTACAGCTCAACCACACCTTCAACGAGACGCAGATCGAATGGTTCAAGGCCGGCTCCGCCCTCAATAGGATGAAGGAGCTGCAGTGAGCAGAGCAACGTGTGGAGGAGAAGGATTTTCACAGGAAAGGGGGGGGGGGGGATAGGGGGAGGCAGAGGCTTTTCACGATTGTTCCATCATCTGCATTCGCGCACACTTTGGACTGAAGTAGTTTGACGGTATGCATTGAAGGAGTTAAATGTTGCCAAGCTAATGTCGGTGATGGAACAATAGCAACTGGTATGCAGGTACTACATACACGCTGCTATGTTTCAAAGTCAAACAGGGATAAACCAATTAGATATCAGAGTCTGTTGTAAAAACAAAAGGGAGATACACATACACACACACATCCACTTTGACACACTAAACTCTGACCCAGTCAGTGACATATTGAGCTAGCAGCTGATGTGCTGCCAGTGTTTTTGCAGCTGTTCAAACAGGTCAGTTCAGCCTGGAAACCACTACACACTGGAGCCTCGCCAGCCGAATCACACTCACCTTGTGGCTTTAGGGTTACTGCATGGCAATGATAAGCCTTTAGTCTACCATTGTCATTCAACCTGCCCCAGTGTTATTTACACTCCATTCTAAACAGCTAAACACTGTTCAGGTTGCACCTCTGTCAACATGGGCATGCATACACTCACTCATCCATTTTCTCACATACCTCAGTTAGGCTGTCTGCCCCCTAGAGGCCAGAAGGAGATAATGTAGTTGGTGTGTTCAAGACACAGTATATAGATCATTTCTTCTAAATGCCCACTCTAAAAGCAGCAACCAGTTGACACAGCTGTTTTATATGGATTGTTGAAAGGCATTCTGATAATCACTTAAGTGCACGAGGCAAATTGAGATTCCGTCGATTATACATTAAAACAAATTGAGCTAACATAGCAAAACTTGTAGGATACATTGAACATCATGTTGATTGCTGTATATCTTACAGTTAGAGAAGATCAGTTTTTATAGCCATGTATTTTAGCAATGTATGATTTGTATGATATCCATCCCAGTACCTATTGGTTTGCAGAGAACAATGACAGACATTTCCTAATATACAGACGGACATATATGCTTTAATACTGTGCAGGAAAACTGTAACAAAGCCCTTTCTTCACGGGCACCATCTTCAAACTGCTCTCCTGCTCAACATTCAGCTCCCAACGAGGTCAAATGCCTGATATGCTTTTTTCCCCATTGTTAATTTATATTTCCTGTCAAAGGGTCAGATCTTGCGTGCGTTTTACTAAATAGTTGAACAGAGTAAACATTGACTTGTGTATCCTTGTCCATCATATATTTTCAGTGCCCTTTTTTTTAAGGGAAAGTAATGGTAAACTCAAGCTTACAAGTACCATTGCAGAAGGGTTGTAGTAATGTGACAGAATGCCGAAGTCAGCTGATTTTTGGATATAATTGACTGAAATTCACTCAAAGACCCCTAACATGTGGAGAGGGTCATTGCATTACATCAGATCAGAAATGAGACGTGGATAAAAATGCAGTTTTGAAGAATAAGGGAACCACTGTCTTCCTCTTACCCACTGTATGTAAAGTGTCTGGTTCCATGTACATTTAAGTGTGTTTGATTTTTCTCCTAGATTCTCTTTTCTGTGTATTGACAGAAATGCCAATGGGTTGTAAAATAAAAATTCACAGATCTCATTTATTTACATCAGCTCCAGTGGTTTGACTACAATCTGTCTATGGCTTTGTTACTGGTATTTGAAGATATGTGTTCATTGATAATGATCCATCCTCTTTGGTAAAAAAAAAACTCAGTGTGCATGCATGTACATTCAGGCTACACACACAAACACGATCTCTACAGGCTAAACCTGAAAGAATGCACAAGGAGTTACAACTAACTACTACTCTTGATTATAATGTTCTTAACAGCTCAGATATGTCTGCAGATCAGTGCACTTGTCCAGGAAAATTAAATCAATAAAAAGTAGGCTCTGCTTTGGACACCATTCTATGCTGCATATTTCTACACCTTACATCATGGTGATAGAGGATGTTGTTGTCCCTCCATAATGAGACTCTTGTCTCTTATCCAGTCTACAGAAGGAATGACTGGAGCTCTTTGAGACCAAGTGGAACTTCCCAAAATGACTATTAAGGCCTGGTAACCATTTTTACCACAGTTCACACTCATAGTAGAAAGAGGGAACATTAATTGCAACACTCTGCAAAGCAATAATACCATCTATCATAACGTAGAAAAAACAACACCATAGTAGTAAACATAATCTTGTAGACTTTGTTTAAATCCACGTTATGTATAAAAATGCTCTGATATCAATCTTTTCTTTACTATTTTTTTAAACAAAAAGACTGCAAGTTAGAGATGAAGTGCCTTGCTCAATAGCCCCCGGTAGCATTGGTATGGTAATTATTATTCATTTTCTTACATCATTAATGTAAACAACGTCAAAACTACACGGTTTGTGTGTGGTGCAGGTGCTATTTACTACAATGTTTTCATTTACTACTCTTAAATGATGTCATCAACAACGTCACGGCCGGAAGCGGAATGGGAGAGTGTGGGGGTGGCACGGCAGCACAACGTTGGTTTCAAAGCTGTCAGACAGACACATAATAATAATTAGCTAGCACAATACACGCATCTCATTTGAAAGGGAAACACTGCTTTACAGCATTGTATGATAAAAAAAAAAAAAAGCATTCTTAAACTCGAGAAATAGCAAGGGAAAGTGAAGTGTGTGGCTTTATGAAGTTTAGAAAGAAATAACATGAATATGACTGTAAATAGAAAAAACCCAATAGGTAATTTAACACGAATAGTCAAGATTCAATTCACTTTGAAATATAGGCTAATTTGGACATTCAGCATACACACACCACCTTAATGTGCACTACTGAGCAATGGGTAAATCGAAGATATGCCTCCCATTCTATTCATCATCCTAGAAAAAAAGAAAATATAGATATTTTTTTTCAAAACAGAAACGTGTGCAGCCGAAGAGGACAAAGAATGGACTGTGGTGTGGTGAAGCCCGCTGTTGTTTTTAGCAGAGTAACCCCCCTGCACCCACCACCCCCACCCTATCCCTTCTGCTGCCTCCTTTTCATTTGCTGCTTTTCCATCCTGCTTGTGCTGAGTGTGTGTGCCGCATCCATACCAGGATCCCCGCACTTGATCTAGAGAACACATGTCAACGCAGCTTCCACCGGCTTTAATCACACATCGGCTCAAAGAGAAGAACCGTGGGGCCACTTTGTGTCCGTGACAGCTGATCGGCACCTTCACGGTAAGTGATCGTGTAATCGATCGGGGTTTACTAAGTGATCCGTGTCTTGGCTTCACACACATCCAAGCCTTTTCTCTCCATCCTCTGTGTCGGGCAGACGGCGTCTTAAACACAGGAGCACAGATTTACCATCTCAACCTCCATCGTTGTATTTGTGTAGTCTATATTTGTGCCGAGACGCATTGTAAGGTGTCACATTGTTGTTGATCCTCATCATCAGACAGTTATTGGACATCCCCGACGCCTTCTTCTGGTCTCCAGTCGCCACAGTGTGAGAATGTTCTGGAAAGCAGGCGCCTGAAGGGCTTTTATTTTGTAGTGAATTATTTAGGCACTGGTGCCAGCCTCCTTCGAACAAATGATAGGCTACACATAACACTCGCTGTGTGTCCCTTTAAAAAGGCTAATGTAAAGTTGTAAAGCCAGGCTCCAGTGTGTGTGTGTGTGTGTGTGTGCAGGGGTTGACGTGCCTGCCATGCTGATGAAGAGCACAGCCACAGTGCCCTCGTTTCACTGGGAGGTGCTTTTGGCCTTTTGTGTGTCTTTTGAAAGCACCACCCTCCCCTCTTTCAGCTCTCTTCCTCCTCCAGTCCAGTCCTTTTTCTCTTCTTTTTTTTTGATTCACCCTCTTGCACCATGTTATATGAACTGATTTGACACAGAGGCACTGCGGACTCTTCACAGGAGTTCACTTGCCACCTTGCTTCTTCTGGGCTGTAGTGAAAGAGGAGCTCAAGCAGTGGGGTTTCTGAATTATTTAGGCTACATATTTACGCCTTGTCATCCATCAGGCCGGGTATTAGACCTCTCCCATGTGCCACCACCATGACAGATGTGAACATTCATTATGAACTGTCTCACATGACAGGAGGAGGATAAAGGGCCCCAGTCATTAACCACTGGCAGGATCTTCTGGCTAAATTAGCTCATGGAACCACAAGACTACACGTCTAAAACCAGCCCTGAGACCATGCTTGAGACCTCTCAACCCCTGTTAGGACATGGGCGTCTCACATTTTGCCCTTCTCCAATCCCCTTCAGCCAATTTGATATGGAGAATTCCAAAGAATAGGCCTAATCATAATGGTCTTTTTAAGGATATGCTATATAAATGTTACATCACGATTGCTACTCTGCAGTACATAAGAATTATATGACAGATTTTTAACTTGATGTTTATGTAACATGTCAGTCCTGCAAAGCACAGTATGAAACACATTTATTATTTATAACATTTGCAACACTGTGTGGAAGACTTGAAACCATGGCAGAAGCAGGAGTGGCACAGTTCTATACCAACGCAATGTAAACATGCCAACATGCTAAACTAAAGATAGAGAGCATGGTGAACATTCACACCTTCTCAGCATCAGCATGTTAGTATTGTCACTACGAGCACATTAGCTGGCTGGTATTAGCATGTAGCTCAAGTGCAGTGCATTGTGATTCTCACAGAGCAGGCAGCTTGGCAGCATACTGTTGTTTTGAAGGGCAAAGGGGACTTCCTGACACCGAGAAACCTGAAGGAACATGTGTCCATGTTGGTGCTTAAACTCAGCATCACGAGCCTTGGTTTAGCTTGTATAAAGTCAAACTATCCTTTTCTCCCCCAAAATTCTCTGGAATAAATCCTATTTTGTCCAATTCTAATTTCAAACTAGTAAGATACCAAAACACTGTTAGCTTTTTATTGTACTTTTTTTTACTGTATTCTGCATTCATATGTATGTAAAAGTAATGGACTATTTTGTAAAGAGAAATAAAGAGAAGGCAAAGCAATCTTACAATAAGACATCAGTAATCAGCTGACAGTTACTTTTAACAAGAATTGTGGAGATCTTCTAACGTTGAAGATGAATTTTAAAAAAGAAAATCAAAATCAAAATTATGTAGTAAATGTTAAAGAACTTTAAAAGGTCTGTGGTCAAACACACACGCAAACTTGGCTAAAAAAAAGTAATTCAGAGGATCTCTGTATCTAAAAAAAAATCTGCATGCGACTCCAGCCTGCATTTTATTCCATCAGTTGTCCAAAAGCAGCAGGCTTGTTGACCTGAGCCTCAGGGCGTGTTAAAGCATCCGGCCCTGCAAACCCACTTGCTGTCCACAGTGAGAGAAAGCTTTCACCTCACCTCACACACTCACACGCTGCTATATTTAGACTGACAGCTCAGAGAGGAATATTGAATGAAGCCTCTGGGATTCACTCTGACACGCTCTGAATCTCCAGCCTGCAGAAGCTCCATCAATGTACCACACTGGGAGGTTATATATGAAAAATAACACATCAACCACACCAGCTTTCAGTGTCATTTGAGTTGAACAATGCCCTCCTGGCCCTGTGTGTGAAATTGATGAGCGACACACATCGCAGCTCCCTGTTACAAAAGGATAATTGGGTTTGTGTCATGGCAAGGTGAGCAATCTGGTTGGTCTGAAGCCATCCACGGAGCTGCTTGTTTGTTTTGAACACAAGTTGTGAGGAGCAATCCGGTAATGGATGTCAGTCTTGTGCGCTGTGGTGGATTTTAATATGATAAAGCGTGATGAGCCCAGGCACTCTGGAGGCACGCTTGTTATTTACATCATCTCTGGGACCTTTTCAACGCTGGCAGGATCACAGAGAGCGGCGCTGGGAAATCAAATTGCTTTTGCTTCTTTCTCATTTTGTTCACAGCGGCTTCCAGCTGTTGCATGCCCGCTTGTTATTTCTACAACCAAGGGAAGAGATCCACACTAGAACACTGGTATGAAGAAAAATCCCAGATATAGGTCACTGTCAGAGCCAAAATGTGGGTCTCGTAATTTACTAATGTGACATCTGACTCTAACTCTAACTGGAAACCTCCTAATTCAAAAAAAGTGTTTCAGCGTCAGTCCGTCATAATCAAAGAGCATGGGTGTCTTGCAACATACAGAGACAAATCCTCTGTATGAGTTTCTACACAAGAGCCTCAAAAGACCAGAATGCAAAGCAGTCAGAGAAGAAGACTGGATAGAGGCAGTGCTTGTCTCTCCATACAGTCTATGGTTATGATTGAAATGAGCCTCGCCCTACTTTATATCCAAAACACCTTTAGTTGAGGAAACAGTGTGACAGTCAGCATCTTACAGGGAAAAGGTAATAGTATAGTTGATTGACTGTCACGACTTAATGCTCATATTTTTCTACATTTCATATAAAGCAATAAAGCTCTCTCTTTGAGTTACTGCAGACATTTTGCAATGTGTGCAATGCAGGGCAATGTGTAGCAATAAGTCATGACAAGTACTAAATAAATCATTGATTTTATACCTAGCACACAGTCTCTAGTGTGACACATCAACTGCTTGGGGAAACTAGTAAAAAATATATGGAATGTACAAAACAAGCTTGAAAATGATGTAGATTACAAGACACAAAATAACATTATCAAGGTCACATAACATACACCTGATGTTGTTGTCTGTCTGCCTTTGTCAACCTTTGATAATAGATTTTTCTCTTGTGCCATCTTATCTCAGGGTTCTCCCGCTGCACTGCTCCACCCAGCAGACGTCCTCTCTGAACATCTCCTTACCCTCGCACACACTCTGGCCATGCAGGAGATGTAACCCCCCATCCTCCTTCTTCCCTGTGCACCAAATCGGAGGACAACTAAAACAGAACATTTTGAAAAAGAGAAAAGAAATCCCAAACTGTAACCAGCCAAGATGTCCGATCCTGTTCCAGCCACTGCGGCCGACCCCCCCCTACCCCTGCCTTCCCCTCAGACCCCCCTGCAGCTCTCCTTCCCCTTCCTGAGGGAGGGCAGTCGGGTCTGGGAGAGGGAGAGGAAACCGCCCCAGCCTGGAGAGCTGCCCAGCCCACTGCCCACCAAACGCACCCGCACGTACTCAGCGTGAGTTGGAGAGGGATGCATGCAACTCTTCTCTCATACCTCTGCATTGTATTTGACATCAATAATTAACTAATTCAATGGCGTCATAGCATCATTAAAGATACACAGAAAAATGATTGATGATGCACTTTCCCTCCCTCTCTCTTTCTTTCAATCCCTCTGTTTCTGTCTCTGTCTCTCTTTCTCTGCAGGACAGTGCGAGCCAGATCAGGTCCAGTGTATAAAGGGGTGTGTAAAAACTTCTCCAGGTCTCAGGGTCATGGATTCATACGCCCCTCTCATGGAGGAGAGGACATCTTTGTCCACATCTCAGAGTGAGTTCATTGGTTTGGTTTACATTGTTTTAGGGTTTTTATGACATTGAAGGACTTTGTGTGGAAATAAGTTAGCAGGATATATCTCATGAGAGATATGAGTATTGTATTACATTTATAAATGTGGAAACAGACTGAGAGTGCTCGGTTTTCAAATGTAGGATTCAGTCTCTGGTTTCTGGTGCTTGACCCATTCCAGAGACTACAAGTCAGGAGATATCTGCTTTATTGATTTCTAAAACTGTCTCTAGCAAGTCCCCCAAATTTACCATATGGTACTTTTTAAATACAGGGTGAATTTGCTTGAACCAATTTGGGAGCAGGTAGCAGCAGGTGGATGACTGGAGATAAGCGCTGGAGGAATGAAATCATCTTAATAGTTGGACAGCTTTAACTATAGTGTGTAACTTCTGTCGCCCCCCTGAGGAATTCTGTTTAATTACAACAACACTGTTGAGGCATCTACATGAGGTAAGCCTTCGGTGATTGCACATGGATTTGATTCCTTCTGCTGTACGTCCAGGTGATTTTCCTTTGCAGTAGAATGTTGTGGGCGTTTTTGCCAGTATTAGAGGAGAGGGAACACCAATTTGAAAACTGGTATGTGTACTGAGAAATACAGAGAGAGGTTTGTGGAGCTGATAGGCTTAATCAACTTTGTTTAAATTAATTTGGCTTGAATGCAACCAATATTAATTTATATAAAAAAGTAACGCAATAAAACTTTAGTTCATTTGGGTTTAAACAGACCAAAGATTCTCAGACTCATTGAAAAGTAAAAAGTTAAGCATAATCCAAGAATGACCAGCTATGGCAACCCAGACTTTACATAAAAAAATAGTCATTGCACATTATGAGTGAGTTTACAATACTTTGTAAACATGTTTCATTGTGTTTGTGTTTCCTGCAGCATTGAGGGAGAGTACGTGCCTATGGAAGGGGACGAGGTTACATACAAAGTGTGCAAAGTCCCTCCCAAGAACCAGAAGATCCAGGCTGTGGATGTGGTCATCACCCACCAGAACCCAGTCAGCAAGCACGAGACCTGGTCGGGTCAGATCCTCAGCTCCTAGGCCGGAGCCCCGGGCTGCAGGCTTGCAAAAGGGGGATTTGAATTTTTTATTTAAGGATTTATTTCTTGGGTGTGAGGTTTTGGGATAAGGTCTGGGGAAGAGGTG